>VWYI01013733.1:0-17305 GCA_013399455.1 Anthoscopus minutus | reverse complement strand
AAGACACTCAATCCATAACCCTCAAAAATGCTGTTGTTCCAGGAGCAAATAATCACAAAAGAATATGCATCCTGTCCTGATAACCCTCTTACTTTGCTTCAAGAATTTTATGGTCCACTTCATCCAGGGAGGAGCTGTGTGCAACATGTAATGTTCCAAATACAGTGCTTCTCTTCTTTTTTATCTTTTCTGCCTAAAAAGCAAAGTAAAGTGAAACGCATAAAACTAGTAAGCATAACTAACAGATGACAAAACACTAGCAATATTCACAGGTAGCAAACAACAGTTCAGACAAGAAAAAAGCACAAATGTTTATCTGCTTTGTATTTACTATTTCATATCTCTAGCAACAGATCAGAAAGATCTTTAAGTAGCTGAAGAATAATTTATTACCTCATCTTTAGCAATTGCTAACTGCATTTCTGCATGTTGTCTTTTGATATTGTAATATTGTACTTCAACTTCATGTGTTAACTGAAGCCACTTCTGCAAAGCTTCAGGAACAGACCAATTACTTCTCAACTCAAACTCCTTCTCAGCCTTTTTTAAAGCCATACGAACCTAGCAATCAAGAAAAAGTAGAAGTGTCACCAAAACTATCATGAGAAGTAACAAGTGAATTATAAGGACCTTTCTATGACCAGCAACATACCAGAGCTTGACAGAGTTTTGGTGTGTGCCAATTGTTGTCACATATGCAGATCTGGCATCTCTGAAATCTAGCATATGACCTTCCATATTTTTTCCAATGATATACAGTTCCTAATTCAAAGTTTAAATATCTTTCTAAGATGGTATATTTTTTTAGTAAAATAAATCCAAATTTATTGCTGTTACAGATAAACAAAGCTACTCTCTCTTCTAAAAACAAGATTTAAAAAGCTTTTATATATATTTTTGTTCAGCAAATACAAAATATTATGATAAGCTAATATACAAAGTTTACAGTTTCTAATAGTTCAGGATTATTTTACTAGATAATGGCATGAGTGACAGACAATCATTAAGTGCTCCCAGTATTTTTCCTTTTAAATCTAGCATTTGGGGAATGCTGCTTTAAACACTACTGAGGATCTAATAAAACTAGGACTGATTTAAATCCAACACTAAATTTATAAACAGCTGGCAGATACCTGTACTAACTCTTCCTCTGCATATTTGAGCCTGCTGAGCTCACATTCAGCTCCCTCTCTCAATTCCCTTAGGCGATGAGCTTCACGTTTTGCATCATTGATCTCATCCATCATTTTGCGCTCCAGATTTTGCTTTTCAACAGCAACGTTTCTATTCTCTTCTTGTGCCTTCTCAAGCCTTCACAATTGAACAAAAAATATGAGAAAATACACAGCATATTTGTTAAAGGTTGCAGTCCTCAGGATAACAAAATGCATCCAGCAACAGGGCGAGAGGCAACGGGCACAAACCAAAGCACATGAGGTTCCGTCTGAACATCAGGAAACACTTTCACCATGAGAGTGACTGAACACTGGCACAGGTTGCCCAGAGAGGTGGTAGGGTCTCCATCCTTGGACATATTCAGAAGCCACCTGCACATGGTCTTAGGCAACCTGTTCTAGATGATCCTGCTTGAGCAGGAAGGGCCGGACAAGATGAACTCCAGAAGTCTCTTCCAACCTCAACCACTCTGTGATAATAAAGACTCTGCAAGCTTCATGAATCAGCAGCAATTACATCACACAATGTGATATCCACACCAGACAAAATACCCAAACTTTTAAGTGAACCATCATTAAAAGTGTAGTATCAAAATACAAGTCTCTATAGACAACTCTGTTACAGTTGCACCACAGACTATCAACTCTCACACTGCTATATATGCAATACAAACTGATCAGTTCAGGTCTGTTTCAATCTTAAAAGCTTAAAAAGAGAATAAATGTTCTCATTACCACATATCTAACTACTTAAAAGAAACTATAATTATATTAAAATAACAATACATACTTGTAAATCAGTAGGAAAAAAGACTGAGCCTCTATTCCCTATCTTCACCCACAAGTTTGTATTGCCTGCTAAAATTTCCAAGAGCAATCTCTATCCAAGAAATCAGCACCACTGAAATCAAAATTTCCATGCAAAGGAAAGATGGAACAAAATCCAAAGGCAGTTAATGCAAAAAACTTAAGACTGTAAAAGATCTGCATTTCTGTTTAACCTCAAAACAAAAGGACAACTTTTTTTTTTTTTCTTTTAGGTTTTATACCTTTCCTGCAAGTCAAGAAGACTTTGCTCTGCTGTTTGGAGACTTTCTAAGTCCTTCATCATTTTTGTGATATGTTCTCTTGAGGTTCTGTTCTGTGTATATGCAAACCAGCAGCCTCCAAAACCAATAACTATAGAAACTGTTAATATAAAATCCTTCATCCAGTTGTGAGGGGGACCTGTGCAGAGAACAATACCATCATTAACTAGTTCATTGATACAGACAACAGACTAAGGCCTTCCCCCCCTCTCCCCAGCTTAAAAGATGACAGAATCTGATTCTAAACAGAATTCTAGCTCATTTACCTCAAATCACCTCCAACAACTACCTTCCAAATGTATTCCATAGCATTTCTCATACAACATAAGCAGCTCTGCTCTAATACAATTTACCTAATCTATACTAAAATATTCATTAGACTGAGAAAAGCTTACTAAACCCCTTTACAAGTACATACTCTGTATCTTTATTTGGAGTTAAAATAAGAGTTCCACAACTGCATTTTATCAGGTCAGTACGAGGTGTAATTAGATTTCAGCAAGTTCTCCCCAGTCTGCACCCTCTTGAATACCTTACGCTTTGTTAAAAAATCACTCAGAGGAAAATAAAGTTCATTTTAAAATGGTAACAGCAGCACTTTTAAAAAGTTGGATTGTCAAATTATCATATCCAAGATTCAAATAACACATCTTTGTTAGTACAACTTTTATAGTCATTTGCACCTCTGCCAAGATACTTTCTGGGAGCATTAAAGGTCTAATACAAAGTGCTCTTTTTTCTCCCCCTTTAAATTCCCCAGCTCAGATCTGGCCTGACTAGTTCAGGAATACCAGACATGCACAGTACCAGAGCAGAGCTGTAACTGTGTCCAAGCAAGCATGCAGAGCACTGGTGACATGGTATGGGGATGGCTGCATATGGTAAAATGAGTCAGATGTGGGACTCCAGCATTAAATTCAACTGACTTAAACTCAAGTATGCACAAAAGACACAGGTGTTGGATTTGCATCACCATTTCCTTTTTTCTTCTTGGGGAAGTTCATCCCCTCTCATTTCAGCATCCCAGCTGCACTTGAATATAACCTTAGCTATAAATGTAGTTTAAACAGTCAAAAATATTTAGAGGACACTTCCTGTGACACAAAAGCCAACACACATCTCTCAAGTGGGGTTTACTAAAATTTTGGAGTGATCTTACAAACAGAAATGAACCTCTGTCCTGCTCACAGCACCTAAATAACTTTTAATTCATTGCAGAGTTCCACAATGCATGCCAAGCAATGAATCAGCACACCCACAAAATAGATAAGCTGTCCTATATACAGTATCAAGTGTCATGGAAAATACACTCTGTTGAATTATTACAATCAAAAGACAAGAAAAAAACTCCAAAAAGTTACTAACGAGTGAGAGGTCCAAATAAAACAACGTCCAAGGCTTTAAGCTGAAGCTTCTGTCTATGGCTCCGGTCGATTATTTTCAAGTGAGAGATCATGAATGCATGTTCATTTACTGCTATCCTGTTAATGACAAAGCAAAACGTTACCTATTCCATATTCAAATCTATGCAAAAAGAAAATAAAACATCATCAATAGCATTTCCCACAGTTATATAGATTACAACTATGCAATTAAGAGTGAGAAATACAATACAACAGTAATGCTATATAAACACATTTCAGCATGTGGCAAAAGAAAAAAATAAAATCATTTAACCCTTTTTTTCTTTCTGGAAAAAATCATTAAACAAATCCATTTAGCATGGTTAAAGGTACATTTACAGACTTGTGACACTGACTCCTAAATACACACAATTCTCAGGTGTGGTATTTTTGCTCCATGGAAGTTATTTTACGGTTACATTGTTGTATATACAACAGATCACATACAATAGATCAGAAGATGTTCAAAAGGAAGTCTGCAACCACACAGAATCATGTGACCTTTGATAAGAGCTTCCACAGAAAGAAATAAAACCTTTATGAAAGCTGCATTTTGAAATATTCTGGCAGAAAAAAAATGCAGCCACCTCTTCAAAATTGCAAGGACACTCGTTGTTTCTTGCATTTGGCTGTATCTTGTTAAGACTATAGGTTCACATAGTTGTTCCTACCATACAGACTAATTCAGCAACTTAGAGGGAATTATTTGAAACTAATCCAGAAGATATATTCACCTGGGAAGTGTTGTTCCATTGACATTGCTGTCTCTAAAATTCTTTTCATATTGGGGCAATTCAACAAAATCTGAGAGCCACTGAAGAGTGTCCTCTTGAGTCCAGTTATGAACTGAAAGAAAAATTAAATTACCTTGGATTTTTAGTAAAAATCAACAGCTTAGAAGACAAGCAGTAGAAGAGCAGGTTACAATAACCAAGAGAGTTTAGCCAAATATAATTCCAGAAAAATTAGCATTATCAAAGTGTTTCTGGCATTTTTCCTTTTTCATTACATGCTCCCCTGTGAAAGCTTAGGCAAACTATGAAAAAACAAGCACGGAACCAATAGAAGTATTCCTTTATTAAAGCTTTCACAGAATAATTTAATCTTTTGCTTTAGTTTAAATCAGGACAGCATCTTGTGACTTTCATCTGCTTAAACTGATTCCAGCCTCAACTCCTTTGCCCTTGCTACCCTTGCAGAACGAAACACATATCAGATGGTGCTGTAACCATTTGAGGCAATGTACCAAGATCTTTCCCGGGATGATGCCTTAAGAACTTGTTTTGACAATTTTCTTGGAGGCTTATGCCACAAAATGGGAGCTGACAAGAGAAGGAGAGGAGACTGAAAGAAAACACCAAAGACAGAAGAAATGTAACAGGAAAACCATTATATCTTTCTCAAACATGTCCAAGTGGAATTACATGCAAAAATACTCTAAGAAAAATTATATAAAATATGTAGAGAATAATTAACAATTTTCCTTAATAACAGCAATACTCTACATAAACATTCATAGCTACAGATGCGCTAAGAAAATATTACCCACATACATTACAAAAAATAAAAATAAAAAAGATCACATTTCTGTCCCTCACAGACCAGCTGCTACAGTTTAGAGCGTCACACTGACAAAATTGAAGGGAAATTGTTTACTCTATGAGTCTGCAAAAGTCTGTCAGCATATAAAGGAAACAGACACAGCCTCCTTCTGGACAGACATGTATTCACATGAAAACTGGGGGGTTTTTTGAACATTTCTCTGTCTAGAACTACTTGCATGTGAAAGTGCTGGGCAGAGATTATCACTAGGACACATTCTCAGTGGTGACTCTTGACAGTAATCCTTTAGAAAGCATTGCTGAAAGCTTGACAGGTAAAGCTGCAGGCAATGGAAACTTATGAGTTCAAATTCATATTTCGGTTCACACTGTAACTGAAATAAGGACTTCTAGGTCTCTTGACTACACTAGCACAGCTGCAAAATAAGCTTAAACATTTTAGATTATTATCATTCCAGACAGGTGGATACAGAACACATTTCAGAGACTCACAGCTTCAAGAAACAAACTCACAGTACAAACCTCTTGTTATCTATCCATACAAATGCCTACACAACCTTCCCAGTGTGCTGTCCCATTTCTTTCTCTCTCTGTGAGCTATAGTCAGGTATTGATTTGAAACAGACTCAGTTCTGTCATATTACTCTACATTTTCTGCAAAATGCCTGGACTCAATTTATAAACAGGTAGTTTCCCCATTGCAAAGATTCTTAACTGTTTTGAGAATAATAAGCAATCAGATTTACAAATCATTCAAAGTCATTTGACTGATCAATACAAGTCTCAAAACAGTGGTAAAATCATCCAGAAAAATATCACTTTAACTGCATTCTAGAAATACATTCACAGACTGATCCAAAGTAAAAGCATTGTTTTGTTGTGACATGAGAAAAAAAAAAAACACCAAAAATAGCAACTACACATTACAGACTATCACTGACAGTACAGAACACTTCATTTTAAAAGCCACACAGTTCACTTAAGTTGGGGGAAATGGTTAAAAATACCATTGAGACTTTTCATTTCTACTGCTGAAACAATTTTGTAGACACTCTGCCAAATCTTACATAAATTTATGTTTCTACAATTCAGTAGTAATATTGGTCTGAATAATACTCAGAATAATATTACATATTATTCTGAAAGAAATTAGGTACACATTGAAGTGATTTACATAGTGCAAATCATATCTGTTGCACTGCTTAGACCAGTGTGATGTCTTCTTCATAGACTATCAAGGAAATTTCCCCAAACAAATTAGTTATAGTCTGGAAAAAGTACTTTATTATTCATTATCTATCACTGTATCAGATACCTCCTTTAGTACAGAAACTGCAAAAAGAAGCAACCATAGTCTATTCTAAACTAGAACTGAAACTTGTACTTTCTGTACTCTTATACTGTTACTCATTTATTAAAAAATAATATCAATCACTTCTTTATTTATGTTGCGTCCCTTTAACTGACCACTCAACCATTTAAGCTGGTGACTGTATGAATATATACCGTCATCTCTTATTCTGGAGTGTCAAGATCTGAATCTCTTCTCACATACATATTTTGCAAAAAATTTAGATTTATTATGTAAATTAATTCTTAATTCACAGAAGCCCAGTGCTGCCAAATCCCAAAGTTTCACAGGAGGACTCAGACCATAAACTACACTGTTCTTCCTTTCCTATCCTATAAATCAGTGAAGACATTCAGACTCTCATTTTGTTGATATCTTCCATATGCCATTTGTTGGTAAGGACTATGACTTGACTTGTCTCAATCAGATTTCATGACATACATACATGTTTGTTCTGCAACAGCATGAAATGCTGAAAAGCAAACTGGCCTTTCTCCACAAGAAGCACTTACAGTCCACTGAAACATGACATAAGGCAAGAGTGATATACACCAGGTGTACTGAAGGGCAAGCAGGTCAGCTGGAATTCATCTTGGTCAGCACTGCAAATTAGAATGTGCCAACTCCTACTAATTAGCTGATGTTGTAATTTTTACGTAGTTTAATCACCAAAAAAGAAAGCAGTATTTCAGACAGCAGAGTAGCAAGTCATAACTAGTGTGAGTTAAATGCATACAGCATTGAGAAATTATAACATCCTTCTCCCTTACACCTCTTTTCACAAAGAGATACCTTCAGAGAGAGGATGTCAGCAACATGCTTTGAGCAGGCAGGTACAGAAGGCACAGTGTTCACACCCCAGAGCATCACTCAGTCTCTAGATCTCCATCAGCTATTTTACTTCAGACTACAAGTCTGAGTTTTGGGGGTTTGTTCCTACTTCTTTTCAGCTGTTCTACCAACATACCTGAAGATGAAAACAGCAAAAGTAGCTTTAAGCTGGCCCTGTATGAAAGTTTCTCACTGTTAACCCACATTAATTAGAAGATTAGGCTATTTGCCAGTTTTTTGTGTTAAATTCATCATATCACACAAACCGATTCAAAACTTAGTTTTCAGGTTCTCCAGCAGTAACATCAGCAGTATGCAGCATTATGTAACTCATCCTTAGCCAAGCCCTGCTTGCATGCATTTCCAACCTCCAGATATTTAAAACCTGAGACAGCAAATGACTAGAGAGCAAGGCAACCACAACATGTTTGTGGTATGCAGTTTAGTCCCAGTTGCTGCAAGAACATTTGTGCAGTAGTACATCAGAATACAACAGGTGATCACACATGCAAATATAGAGCCATATAGAGTAATATAATATATAAACATAACGTAGAGTATCTTTTTACTCAAACAATGTACCAGACTTTAGTTCACCTCCTATTTTCCACAGAGGAAAAGAGAATTAAAGGGGAAGAAAAAAGGTACACATACTAGGCAATGAGGGTTTTTTGTATTATAGGGCAGTTGATAAAACATACTATACATTAAAGCTCAAATATGGCATAATGGTAAAAAAAAATTAAAGAACAGTAACACACAATAACAGAAGTCAGAAGACTTTCAGAGAGCAGCGTCTTCTACATTTTAAACAGCTATGATAGTTCATAGTCACTCCTTTAAACAGAGCACTCTGTAAAATTAGATTATGACATTAAAAAAATGCAAAGGTCACAAAAAGCACATTCTAACTAAACTAAATTGAATTATAGTCTTGTTTTGTACCAATGGAGTCCTTTAAACTGAGTGACAACACATCAACAGCAGGCTAGATGCTGTTTCAAGATATGATATGACTCCTTCCATGCAGGTAAAACCTGTAACAGCCTTGAACTTCCTTTAATTTTCACCAGCCTAGTGCTTTAAGGTTTCTGCACCAGTCAGGGACATCAAAAACCCGCCCAGTGCCAGGAATGTTAAAAAGCAACATTCTGAAGCCCTCTCTTTTATTAAACAAGTTTTAGAGCTTTGAATGCAACCAATCCTCAGTGCTACATTCAGCATATAAAACCCTTCTCAATCAATTACTTAAAAGCAACCTCTGTTTTCCTTAATCCTAAAAGGATACACCAAACAGCAATGGCATTTTCTTGCTTTCTTCCCTCAAATCTTATCTGTCTTGCACCACCAATATGTTAAAGAACAAACTTTAAGCTATTTGACAAATGTTTAAGACAAACATTCACATAAAGCAAGCTTTATGGCAAAGAATGGGCAAATTCTACTCAGCATAAACTACGCAGCAGTAGATCAAGACAATGTTTCTATATATACTGTCAAGAGCACTAGAGTTTGTAATTCTCACAGATACCTCAACAGATTGTTTAAAAGTCTCAAATTACTAATAATGTCATTTACACTACCTTCCATCCTCTTGCTTAATGTTGTCAAATTGCTATAAACTAGTGGACATAAGAAACAAATAAATCAAAAATTCCTAAAACATATAGAAAGGAATGGCAATTTTTTCTATGTTACCTAAAATCAAATTAAAGTTCATTTTCTGAGGGGCTTCATGCTTTGTAACAGTCAGCAGACCACTGTTAACACTGCTCAAGAGTCTCATTCTAAAGGTCTGCCTGTAGAGCAATTTTAGTTCTCTCAGCAGGATACACAAATAAAGTTACTATAAGCAGACACAATGAGATGAGATGAGACATTCCTCTCCATGTCTTTTCAGTCTTACTCACCCTATTTACTACATGCAAGAAAACTGGAATAAAGATATACACAACAAACTATACTTCTAGAACCACTATAGCTTAAATTTTTCAAGAGTTAAACATTACTTAAATAAATAGTTTTGAGGAGATAATTTTTTCTGAGAATTTAGTTGTAATACTTTCAGGGAACAGGATCTTCACCAAATAAGCAACGAAAGAATATTTGAAAAAATGAGGCCGAAAGTTACTGGTTAAAACAGATATTTACTTCCAAACACTTCATGCATTACCTCAGCACGCACTTAAGTGACTTCCTGCATTAGCAGAATGAACCAATGCCATATTTCTGGTTTCACTTCCCTCCTGTTCTTATTTTCAGTGGTTTGACCCATACTAAGTTTTAGATCTCTCTATGCTCACCATTAGAACATGTCATGGTTTAGGAATGGTATTCTCAAATTTAGTAGTCCTTCTAAAAACATGTGTGGGGTTTCCCCCTCCCCCTCCCATTGGAGGCACAAAGGGCAAAGATCACAGGTTGAGACAGGAACAATTTACTGGAAACAGCAACGAGGTAAGAAAATTAACAATAATAGCAATTACATATAACGAAGTAAATAGCAATACAATAACAAAAGGTATAAGAAAAATCAACTACTCACATGGAAAGCCCCTGACAATAAACAAATACCCGATGGGTCCATTCCCCTTGTTTCTCAACCAGAATGAACCTCTTCTCTCAGGAAGAGAGACAGACTCCCATTCCCAGGCTGCCAGCAATGATGTGAGGTGGCATAGGATAACACTTGGGCCTTAGCTGTGCCCCCTCCCAAATATGCTGAAAATTAATCCTGTCCTGGCCAGAACCAGGACAGCAGAACACCTTTGGAATGAGGGGTGGGGAAGGGGGGTGAAGAAGTTAGGCATTTTTCTCCTAATAATTCTAACATTCCAGATCTCTTTTTTAATCACTATATCCTGGGACATACTTGGCAATGAACACCGTACTGTTGATACTGTCCTTTGATACTTGGAAGAGCTGGCTCAACTTACTTAATTCATTTAAATCAAAGTGAGGGAGGGCTGGTGGTGTTGAGTTGTCAGTACATTTTATTGTACCCCAAGTTTAAGTTTTCCAAAAATGCTTTGGACTGAAGAATTCTAGGTCTTTGTAGCTCAAATAAAATTTAAAAACAAAGTAAGAGTGCACTGCATTTTCCACTTAATACTATATAAAAGTATTTTAAAATAGCTTGAAAGAAACCCTTAGAGTTTATTAAATAAAAAACATGCTGATCTGGAATTCAGCATTTGCACCAGTCACCTTAATAAATTAGAACCTCATAGAAGCCATCTTAGTTTACTCACAATACACAAAACACACAAAGGGGAAATTACCTCTAGATGGACTAAATGAGTTCATAGTCAGGTTTATGTGTGCCTAAAAATAACAGTGGCAAAACAGATTCATGAAGATGCTTCAAGGGGTCACTCATTCTCTACTCTATACTTGGGGGGAAAATTGTTGAATTATAACTATGTCATAGCCACCATCATTTTCAGCTATATTTTACCTACCTTCAGACGTTTTCCAACGTTTCCACAGGTCCTCAATGGTGATATGCTTGTCTTCTCTGTGCAGGTGACTATGCTTATTTGAGGCATCCTTGTATTGCATATCTTCCCTTAGAAACTGAAGAAAAGGGAAAACCATCATCTTAAATGCCTAAAAGAAATTTCTGAAAAGAAACTACACAGAAATCAGGCAGAGTCTTTCCTATCTCTTCCCCATGCAAGCAGCAGAGAATTGATATGAGTTTTCTGCATAAAGATTCAGAAAGAAAGAATACTCTTTCAAGATTTGTTTTTCAGAATTATTAAATCCTACAAAAACTGACTATGCAGTTGGTAGTATACAAAGTTTAACATTATTAGCATGCCTCAGATTTACAGTGTTACAGGAACACATCTCAGAGTCCTAATGTACGCTTCTCTATTCTGACATTTAACCAAGTTCCCCTCTTGAAAATAAGACCATGTAAGACTTGAAAGTGTGCCAGTCATTTTTGGATGAGTAATGCCTGAATCCTGCCATACCAGTTAAATGCAACTGCCTGAGGGATGAGAGTAAGCTGTTTACTAAGTAGTATTAACGTCTTTTGATTAGACAACAAAAATTTGACTTCTATTCATCAAATTAAAAAACACAAGTCATCTGAAGGCCAATTTTCTGCTTGCTTATCATTCCTCAGTGGTTACACTCCAGCCCAGAAGCATTACATAAAGCTGCTTCATTTTCAGTAATTAATAGGAAGCCTTTTAGTAAACATTATAAAAATGAAGGTCATGCAATCATGACATACAGAGTGGGTGGTGAGGCACTGACACAGGTTGTGCAGAGAAGTTGCAAATGCCCTGTCCCTGGCAGTATTCAAGGCCAGGTTGGATGGGGCTCTGAGCAATCTGATCTACTGGAAGATGTCCCTGCCTACAACAGGGAAGTTGGAACTCAATGACCTTTAAGATCTCTTCCAATCCAAACCATTCCATGATTCTATGATACAATTTTATGATGGCAGTTTTGTATCAGTATTCCACAAGTCGTTACAAACAGTTCTCCAAATACATACACAAGGAAAGCCATGGAACTGTAAAATTCTTTCTAAATTTTTATTTCATAGAGCCCTAGAAAAGTTGGAATACTGGTTGGCAAATGACCTCCTGTTAATAGTGGAAATCTATCATAAGTATCAGTCCCTGAAAGCAATGTATGAACAGTCCCTGTGCATGAAGACATTAGTATCAGAAAACTAGTACCCGGTACTAACAGTACCAGAAAACAAAGTAATCTTCCACGGTAAATAGCTTGCTTTCTTCAGTTCATGAAGGATAAAGCTGCTCAAACAAAACCAGCTACAGATAGTCATGACAGCTAAGTCAAAAAACAGCCTTTTATATGGCTGATCAATGTTATCGCCACTTCAAGCGAGGTGAGGAAGAAAGCCAAGCTAGTGATGCACTGCAGAAGAATTCAACCCTTAAAATTCAGTCCAGGTAATAATTTAAGTGCAGAGCATCCTGCAAAGGCTCCATTTCTAATAAAGGCTCTATTTCTAGCAAATCTAGAGATTATATCATTCAAAAACTGCAAGAGATACTGAAAAGTAACCAACATGAAACAGTAATATTAACTCTTAATAAAAAGAAACAGAATACAACAGCAGAAATAGAGAAGCAAAAGCTATCACTTAGCAATTCTCCCTAACTAAAATCTTTTTACTAGAATGTTTGGGAATCTCCAACTATGAATGGATTCAAGTTTCTCCTCTAACTGATGGACTCGGGACAAAATACTTGTTGCCCTCCTTAACAAACCACAAAGCCATAGTATCAAAACATCGATTGGATGTAAACCCTCTCATATTTATCTATTACTTCAAAACATTTTCTGATGGTCAGATATTAGCTTTGTAAAGCCTTTAGATTCCTAAAATAGCTCCATTTAGCCCATACAAACTGCATAAGCATTTTTAACTTTCCCATGTGTATAAGAACAGCATAAATTGAGATATAAAAATATATATATGCATATACATGAGACATATATGAGAAGCTTATGAAATATATGAGAACTGAAAACAGAAGCCTGTTAGGGCAAAGGCAGTTACAGAACTTGTGAAAAAGCATGGATCAGCAACAGTAGAAAGGTTTAATAAACACAGGACTGTATGTTGTAACTGTATGCCAATGTAAAAATATCTGTTTCATATTTCACTTTCCAAGTGGGAACTGTGAATACTTCCCATATTGCCAATACTACCATGAAGCTGGCAAATTCTACAATTGTCATGCAACATGCAGTGAAAGATGGATTTGTCTTGTTCATTCCCACTCCATGTTTATTGAAGGCTAAACTAAAGAACGGGACCTAAACAATAAGAAAATAAACAAAACAATTTTCTTATCCACTAATGTCCCTAAGCCTTTCCAGATTATAGTGCAGTTTTACAGACGGAACAGCAGGAAAGAACTGCTGTTTCCCCTACCTCACCTTCTCCTTCCAGACTGCAAGTATCTACTGTCAACTGACATCCCCAGTATGTCTTTCAGGAACTTGTGAAAAACATACTAGAAATATAGCAAAAACATGTATTATATGTCCCTCTCTGTAAAGATTATCTCATTTCACGTGGGGGTTAAGGGAAATGCTAATGCCCACTTCTTCAGCTTTCTAGTGACTAATGATGCACTGTTCTTGGAGATTCCAAATGTCAGGCATGGACTTTTTCTTTCAAAACAAGTGTTGGAGGGTGACCAAGTTGATGCAGAGGGACAGAATATGTTGTGTATATACAGACTTGGGCCAATTTTGTGTCTTCTCAGCTAAAACTCAGTCGTTTGTACAAACTTGCTACCTTTACTGATAGCTGTCAGTAAAGGCTGTAAAATATCGAAGTACAAGAACTTTTGTTGAGCTACAGGTGCTGGAAACCTGAACCTTTTGTTCAGTTACAGGAAAATCTGAATTGCTGATAATACTTATCACGTTGGTAGAAGCAAAGAAGAGAAGGAAGATGCCAACAAAACAAAAAGCTTCACCTCCCCTCATCCTAACAAGACCAGGGTCTACAGGAACGCATCCCGAGTTAACACCGGGACACAGCGCGAGCTGCCCGGCACCCCCAGCGGCCCCTCCTGCAGTTCCGCCGCGCCGCCCGCAGAGGGCGCCGCGAGCCCCGCCCAGCAGCCGCAAGGGAAACACGGACCCGAGCCCGCTGCACGGCGTGTCCCGGGACAAGAATGGCTGAGACTGCACCTGGTTTATATCGAAACACGGACCCGAGCCCGCTGCACGGCGTGTCCCGGGACAAGAATGGCTGAGACTGCACCTGGTTTATATCGAAACACGGACCCGAGCCCGCTGCACGGCGTGTCCCGGGACAAGGAATGGCTGAGACTGCACCTGGTTTATACCGAAACACGGACCCGAGGCCGCTGCACGGCGTGTCCCGGGACAAGAATGGCTGAGACTGCACCTGGTTTATACCGAAACACGGACCCGAGCCCGCTGCACGGCGTGTCCCGGGACAAGAATGGCTGAGACTGCACCTGGTTTATACCGAAACACCGACTAGAACATTTGACTATGCCCCTTTTTTGAAAGAGTGTCAGCACACAAACTGGAAAGCAGCTTGCAGTTAGTAAGCAGCGTGGTTACCCCTCAGGAGCAGAGACAGCACATCTATGAGAACTTCCTCCAAGTGAGAAGTCCCTCTTCTGTTCTATTCTACCCGTACTGCTCCCAGATCCTGTGAAAACAACCACAATGACTTCCTCAGAGAATTTCTCTGGCACTGCAAAGTCCCAACACTAAAGTCACAGTGCACGTATCTGGAAGAGGTCATGGTGTTTCAAAGAGTAAAGTGCATTCACTAATGAAGAGGTATATAACAACATCAAACATCTTTCTTTAGTATAAAAGATCTTTGTTTCAAAAGTGGCCTAATATGGAAGTGTTTCTTTAAGAAAAAGAACTGAGACCTAAACTGAAGAAAGACAAAAACAGAACAATTCTAGCTAAAAAGAGGATTTTTCTGTTCCTTGTCATGGCAGTTAATCTCTCTTCTGCTGCCCTGGTCATAAAGTATACAAAGAAAAGGTTAGGAAAATAACTCTAAATAGGGAGGCTAAAAGAATAAGCTCTAAGAAAAACACATTTAAGTGTTATCTTAGCCAACATAACTACTCGGGAAAGAGAAGTCCTTTTAAGACTACAAAGTTGAAGCCAAGAAAGCAGAAGATAAATTACCTAAAAACTCTGTATAAAACAAAAATAACCACTTGTCAAAGCAGTAACTTCAAAAACAAGTATAGAATTGAAAAAACACCACACCTAGACTTGAAACTAGAGTTTTGATCCCAGAAGTACTGTAACAGCTGCACCTCTACAAAGACTAACATCCCAAAGTCCAAGGTTCAGCAGTGTAGTAACTCCAAAGGAAACTTTCTCCTTCCTGGAGGGCACAGGACCTATAAAGCCCTGGAGAAGTCCCAGGATCAGGTACACAACCACCTTCCTTCCTCTTCAACCTTTAGTACTGCAACTTCCACCAAAATCCAGTCTACTAGTAAGCAAAGACCAGCCCCAAGCAAGATCACCAAAAAAAAAGAAAAAAAATAAAAGCTGGGGGGGGATGGGAATCAATGCTACAAGACAAGCTTGGAGGGCAAACAAGCAATTTCATACTTCCGAGGATGCCACTGGAAAAGTAAATTAACTACATTCACTAACTGCACAGGAAGCACTCTCATGCTGTTTGTATTTTGTTCTGGGTGAAGCCTCAAGTTTACGATTTTCAGTTTCATCAGCTTAAAATAGACTCCACCTGACAAGTTTACTTTAAGAGCAATTAGTAACATCTCCCGGCCAGGTATTACTCCACCCTTGAGCATCTATTCCTGAAACAATGTTATTTCCTTTCTTTATTCCTTCAAAGGGAAAACCTGCAAAAGTTACAACTTCAGCCTTTTAGTACATTTCCTCACATCTATTTGCTACAAGATTTGTTGCAGCAATTGCAATGTCACACATACTGACTAAATCATGATGACAGATGGGCTTTTAAAAGGCACATACTGTGTAGTGTATACATTAGTATAATAGTGTATACTGCATTATAGTATGAAACATACTATGACTCAGATATGACTGCCTACCCTACAGAAACGGCTTCTAAAGATGTTATAAAATAAGGAAATATATTTAATAATATTAATAATTAATACTGTAGTAATAATAAAAATGTAGGACACTGCCAGGAAAGTGTTACCAATTATATCACAAGTAACCTACACATTCTATCAAAAAAAGTTACTGCAGCTCAAAACAAAACCAGCTATCTACTGCAAAGTAAACTTCACAAACTCTGCAAAGCCAAGATAGAATTTCCAAGGGATCATTTCATTGTAGCAGGACTAAATAAAGAGGTGCAGACAGCTACATATTAGCTTAAGCACGTTCAAGGAGGCAAGTTGTGAGGTAGGTCTACTCCAAAGCACTTTGGAACAGGTTTCTATGCAACTTTACCCATGATAACACGTGCTGCCTCTCTATAGGGCTTCTTTGCACAGGCACAGCTGTGAACTAACCCCATCAATGTTTTCATACAAGACCTGGCTCCTTATCCTGCTCTGCAAAAACAAATTGTCTAGACACGTTCAGAGTTGCTTACAAAACTTCAGGAGACTAAAACACACTCTGCCTGGGGACAAATACATTAGCAGTTGAATGCAAAAAAAATTAATTCAAAAAAGACCTCTATTAAGAGAGCCACAACAAATTAAAAATTCAAAGTAACCCAATAGCTTTAGGGGCAAAGGTTTGCTGCACTGGTTAGGAAGTTCAAAATCCTTGTTTGAAAGATTATATACCATTCTGTTTGTAACAGAATGTCTTGCACAGTGAGATGTAAAACACATTCAGGAGCCATTCTAGTATCATGAAAAAACAGTTCTCATGTCTTCAGTTTCTGAACCACTGCAGCACATATTTTTTCACACAGAGAACTTTGTCTAAACAGCTGACACCAAAATATTAAGTTGTTTACAGAAATATGAACTTCAGTTTAAGGACTTTTATTACATAAACTATATGGACAAAGCCAAAATTCTAAGGGAACTTGAAAAGACATTTAACATCTTGAGAGTATATGTCCAGAGAACAAAATGAAGCCTATCCCTATCAAACTTATTACAGCCAAAGTGCTATAATAGTATTACCATTCCAGACCATACTAGCTACTTTTCCTGCTTTAATTGCTAAATCATCTTCCCTGGTATAGGCCACTAAAGTTAGATTCCATTTGATTCTTGCCTCCAGACAATATTTTTAAGCCAGCTACTTTGGCATATCATCTCTGAGGTCCCAATCTCTTTGACCATCCTGCTAAAAGCTATTCTCTGATGCTTTCAATGCTTCAGTCTCTTCTTCTCTTTACTGTACTTTTTTGTCA
>VWYI01013732.1:0-14822 GCA_013399455.1 Anthoscopus minutus | reverse complement strand
TCTAGTGGTTTTTTTCTATGAGTAAATTTTTCTGTATTTTAGTCATTTTGCAAGCCAAACTATCAGTTGCTCAAGCAGCTCAGGGTACATCTTATCCTACACAAGCCCAAAAGAAAGATGTCATATTTTCCATGATATAATGTCTCCTCCCAGAACCATAAGTACACATGCATATGAATGTGTGATCTCTAAATCTAACATAATCTGATTTAATCAATTCAGACAGTACCTAATACCACTCACTCTCACTCTGCTGAGCAATTATTCAAATTGTACATTAGAAAACATGCTGTCAGAACCATGGAAATTTTGATTTGGCTAGGACCTCTAGAGGTCATCATGCCAAGAGTATTTGATAGACTGTCCCTCTTTAAATAAGATTTGAAAAATAATCAACTACCTGTTGAAAAATGCTAAACTCCCATGTGGGATGCAAACTGGATCCTAAGTAATTGTACTAAAAGGCTAAATTTAGTCAAACACCTCTTCTGCCCACAATGTACCTACTGTTCTATTTGTCAAACAGATATCTCTGTGTAATCTCTACATAATTTTTAAATCCGAGCAATGATTCCAGTCTTTGCAGTGCAACAAATAATTGTCACTGCATTATCATACTACAGCTCCTTAACCCTGCATAAAAAAGGCTTATCTGAGAAATCCACCCACACAAGAGGGGCTAAGTGACCTGTTAGGCTCTCTCTAGGTCTCATCCTTACCCCACTAGCAAACTGGAGATCTCCACTGAGCAGTAGACTCTCATTGCAACAAGGTGAACCGCAGAGCTCAGCTGACCTTGGTCTAAAGTAGAGACAACAGTGAGGACAGTTAAGGGAGATTCCTTCAAAAGTCTGCTAGAGAAACATTGCTGTGAATGCAAACCTCAGGAGAAGCATTTGTGTCACAGCAGAACAATGGTCTTAAGGCACTTACCTTCAGGACATATCTGCCCAGTTTCCAGTTGTGAGTGAGGATCTCACCCAGCATCTAACAGATTTCAGTGCCAGGATCCTGGCAGGTTTTGTGTCATTATATCACGGTGTTCCCTGCTCTAGGGAACCCGTGGCATCTCATACCCTTTGTGCACCTGGACACACACACCTCCCACTGACAGGGTAAGCAAACACAGTGCAGTCTCATAATCCAGTTTCTACAGATTTCTTAAACCCTCTCCCTCAGTCAGAGCCTAACATTAAAAAAGCTGTGCAGGACTTCAGCCCAGCCCACCATTCCAGCTGCCAGCCTACAGGAATCTACCAGGCCATGTTCTGTGTGAGACTGGACTAGGCAAACAGCTGACTGTCAAATCCAGAAATCTATTTCTTTATGTGCGTGATTGCTTAATAATAAACCTCATCCCAGAGTTTTTGGTGCAGCTTCAAAGTATATTATCCCTTTTCCATCTATGATTCATTTTGCCTTTTAATTCTATAGCTTTTTTTTTTAAATGCAACAAAAAGACCTGCAATCATAAGCACCACAGGCAAACTACATTTTGAGTAAAGACTACAACCTGTTATTGCTACTAAATGCACTACTTTTTAATTTCAAGAATTGTCATAAGCATTTTAGAGAAATGTGCCTCCTGAAATCCATAAACAAATGGTGAAATTTTGCACTTATCTCCAAAGTAATTTTGCCATTCTGTTGCTGAGCTCTTTAATTGTAATTGATTATGTCCAATTTCCCCTAAGAATTTAATCCTACGATTCAGCTGAGTTACTTTATTTTGACTCACTTTGATTACATGAGATGCAATACTTATTGTTGAAATTGAACAAAATTGGTTCCCCCTTTTGAATGTTTTGAAAGATTAAGTGTGAAATTATGGATTGCTATCCGCCAGATATCAACCAGATATCTGGCTGAATATCAACCAGAGTAATACCAAGGTCATGCAAGTTAAATCAGTTGCATCTGAGCACTCAGGATGAAATTGCACATTAAAGGCTTTTACCATGTTTTCCTTGAAGCACAAAGCACTTGACTCTTCTGAAGAAGAGGGGAACAGCACAGGGGTAGCAACACAAGCTGCATGGAGCTGTTAAGGCAACTCAATAACCACAAACCAAACACTCATGTGATAGGTTAAAAACTAGTTAAAGAAAGTTGACCCTTATTATGACCAAACTGCTAGCTCTTATTTAGAAAAAAAAAAAAGGAAAAATAAAAAATATCACTTAGTAACAGCCTAGGCAACAGCACGAGCCAAAACCTGCATTCCTGAGGCACACTTTCACATGTAGGTAACAGTTAGAGTAGGGCACAGGGAAATGAAGGCATTTAAGGGATTAACACAGAGGAAACCATAACCTTCCCTTCATCTTGTGAATTAACTAGTTGCGCCAGAGAAGCAACCTGATCACTGCAGCACAGAGCTGAGGGGAGGCTGCTGCTGCTTCACGCTGCCTTTTCAAGCCCTAAAGTCAAAACAATTCAGGACAGGATGAGAACAGACAGTGCACAGCGTACAGAGCTCTTACACTGCTACACAGCTGTTCTTGGATTTGGTTCTCCTGCACGTTAAGCTTTTTCCTACTACAACTGGCATTGTATTGAGCTGTTTCTTTGCATGTTGAGTAAATCAAGGTTAAGACCACCTATGAATCCCTAATTAGTGCAGTGCACATCCTAAATCCTGTCCCTGTTTGTCTGAGTAGCCCATGTCTTTCAAGCCTCACTGACAAAGGCACAGAGGTACAAAATAAAGAATTCTCAGGGGTGCCACCTTTTTCATTCACCTTCCTTGAACATTAAATCCTCACCACCTGCCCCGTTTGCAAGCTTCCTGCAGGCTGCTGTTGTGCTTTATTCTGGGGAGCTTCTTGAGCATGATCCTTGAGCAGTGGGCCTGGAATTGCCATGGTTTCCTAGTTGCCATGACAGTGAGTTTACAAGCCACATCCTTAGTCAGGGGAGCATGTGCTGTATTTGGAAAGAAATCTAACCCAGCTGCACCTTGCCTTTTCTTTCCCCACAAAAAGAATTACTTGTTCTACAGTGGGGTGAGGCTCCAAGGAAGGCAGGGCCACCCCTCCCATGTAGCTCTTGGTGGGGTGGTGGTGGCTCTGTGTCCTCCAAGCTTTCCCTCTGCCTTCAGCAAGGCTTAGCTGAATCACCCTGTGTCACTCTCCAAACTAAAAAATTCAAAATGCTAAACACTGATACAGTACAATACAGCACATTACATACAATATATACAATACAGAAATGTGCTTTGATAGAAAATAAAGCTTCTGCACATCTGGATCAATAAAATCAATACCAAAACATGCAACTGATTTGTGCATCATACTGCTCTCAAGATTTATATTTTATGTATATTATGCACTTCAAGAATTTCATACTAGGCTTGTTCTTGTTTCTGACACTTTCTTCTTTCTCCCAACAAAACTGTAATGTAAAGCTCTTTGCCTACTAACTCTGATGCCAAAGACATAAAGCTGGAAAACTCCTTGCTCTGAAATCGATAACATTTGGTAAGGAATAATAATCGTTCTTAAAGGCAATATAAATAGAGTGCAGTACTCTGAAATTCTTCAGGTTTCTGCACTTAATCAAAGTCTTCTTACATTTAACTTCCACTACAGATTTTCTTGTACCACACAGCTCCATCAGTGTACATTCTGTCACTGGCAAACATAATTTCATTTTTGTAAATAGATTCTGTCTCATGTCCTTACAATTCTTCAACTGAAGCAATCTTATTCTGAAAATACACCATGGGATATACTTTCAAAACTCTGCAGATGACAGAGTGATAAATGTCTGGATTTGCATATCACCTAGCTGATATCTTAATATAAAGGGCTGAAATTCCCAGCTGATGGATACTGTCAGTTTACAATGGCCAATTACATGGGGTTTGCCACCAAAGTTCTGAGTTGATTACTATTTTCATATATCTGTTCTCACAGTTAGCAATAAACTCTGGAGTCCTTGGGGCCCTCTTTACATCAGTGCAACCTCATTGACTTAACTGAGCACCAACAAAAGAATTCAGCACAAAGTTTGGCATTACAAAGTTCAGCTGTCCTTTGAGTGCCATGTAAGCCTCCAAAACCAGAGCCAACAGTACCACTAAGATATATTAAATGTATTAAGAGGGGGGAAAAATTCTGGTACATTTACTTTGTAGACCAAAATGATTCCACAAATGATGTGTCTATACAGATGATGTACAGGAAGAATTTGCAAGATATTTGTCTGACAAACATGCTACTTTTTCTTAACCCTGATAAAATACTATCAGAAGGTGGATTATAAGCAACTCCTCCAAAACAAGATTGCCTGTTACAAATAGATAATATTCAGAAAGGGGACCCAGCTTTGTCTTTTTATTAATGAAAAAATACCAGTATGAAAAATATGGATTTCCAGGTAGACTGATTGCTTAAAATACAAATAAAGGGTACTATTAAGAAGTGTTTATTATAGATCATCTATAGTGACATACAAAAAAGCTTTAAAAATTGGTATAAATATTTGGCAAATTATACTTATTTATATATAGGTACATACCAAGTTTTACTAGTTGGGTTTTTTTGTATTTTTTTTTCATTAAAACTACATACAATATTTTTTAAAAGGAATATTACATCATTTTTTAAACTCCCAGTAATACTTTCTTTATTGGCATGTTCCAGTGTTAGGTTTTATGAATTATTAGGAATTTCATTCTTGATCTCTTTACTTCAGCATGAGAAACATTCCATTTCTGTAAAGACACTTTGATTCAAATGTATGTAAAGTAGTTTCTGTTTACTGATTGATGGTGTTTGTTTCATATCATTTATACTCTAATTAGATTTTTTCCCCTTTTGAATAGGGTTTATGAATTCATCACAAGGATCAAGTTGAGAAAACCACCTTAAGATATGGGTTAATTAATATACATGGATTAATTACCATTATGGACAGGCAAACAAGTATCAGAAAATTTTCTACTTTGATCATGCTTGCCAAGATTTTAAATCTGACAGGTAACATGCTGGACTCTCCTTCCACCTAAACACTAGCTTTGAATTCTCGCAAAATTTAAACCCCAGGATAAAGGATCCTTCTTCACCAGGTTGTCCTACAGCAAAGAAACAAGAAACAGCAAAACTCCTGCTACAACTCACTGCCCTGTTTGTTCAGCATCACTGCGGTGTTTTAAATAAGTGAACTTCCATTAAACAGGCTTAATATGAGTGTAACAGCAGAAATCAATAATATTAATGTCTGATTCTTATCAGGGAGCAGCCAGAGGCAAATTAACCTTGTATCTGAGAAGTGCATGTAAATCTGATTTCCAAAACTTTACACTTGATGGACTACCTTGGGGGGAAATTTAAGTGGGTAAACGTACAGTGTTTCCATTGCAAACTTCCATTGACTTTAGCAGTACTGTACACAAAACATCTCCATATAAATTAATCATGAATACAGATGTTTTAAATTAAACTCCCTCAGAGATTTTATTAGACAAACCAATGACTGATTTTCTCAGTATTCTTCAATAAAGCTCTAATTAGGAGTATAAATCCCAAAATATTTTCAATTAAATGCCAGATAATGCTAAAATAGGAACGCTAGTTTTTTTGAAAACATGTTAAGTACATTTTTTTCAGAAAAATTTTTTTCCTAGCTCTGAAAACTTTTTACCATCCCATATATTTGAGATCAATCATGTTGGTATGGATGACTAAAGAGAACTAGAAAGTAAGAAATCACTAAGATTAGTGAAACCTTCACTCTGTTTTATGGTCATTTGTTGAAGGAACTACTGCAATTTTCCTTTACTGGTTCTCATATTTATAGGTGACTATGGTAGTTTTTCTGAGGAACTTTCCATAAAAGGAACTTTCTTTTATGACAGAATCAATAAAAAGGCCTTTTCATTCATAGCTCGAAAAAAGGATTTGGAGGATTTGGAATACAGCAATTTTCCCTGACTGGCATTTTGAAATGGGACGCTCTTACAGGGGCAGATGTTGCATCCAAAATTGAAACACGCACACCACAATGTCTTTTAGTCAAGCTGCTAAAACTGGATTAATGACTGTAATATGCTAGTTCAAATTCATTCCCAAGCATCATAAGTAAAGGAGAAATTCAGAAGGAAGACCATAAAGTAAATGTATAAACTCCATTTCATATGGAGACAAAAATGTAAACTCATCATTGTGCTACCTGTAATTTTAATAAAGACTATAGTTCCTTGAATTTGAAAGGTGTTTAATGCTCCTTAGTACATTGCATTTTAATTTTAATATTCCTGAAAAAAAATTGGTTTTGGTTAAAATTGTTCAAGTTGGTCTAGAAAATCTTGAAGGAAAATGTTCAAATGTATTCTCAGTTGTAAATAATTTTTAGATTTATCATGTCGTGGTATTGCTAAATCTGCACTGAACTCTTAGCTGAAAGAATTTTTCTTGGAAATAAGAAGCAAATATCAATCTATATTGATAGTTGAGAAAATCAAGAACTTAAATTTCTACTCAACATTACCTGCATTTACTTTTAAATTCGTAAAAATATTGAATGCTTTTTCTTTTACTTCATCTCAAACTTGTACTTTCATTATTTCGATGACTTGGTGAGCTCTACAACACAAGTGACCATCAGCCAAGTGACTTAAAACAGAAATCAAATTTCATTACTTGTCATTAGCTAAGAAAATGAGTATACACTCACATACTTGGATGAAAAAAATATATTCCTAAATTCTCTAACTCAAAGCTTTAAAAGTAAAATCCTAACTCAAATAACAGAGATAACCTTTTTCTTGTCAGTACGGGACAGTTAGACTACAGACATTGCTTCCTTGATATATGACATTTTAAACAAGAACACACAGAATAATTTACTATCATCTACCACAGGGAATAGTGGCAATTGGTTTTGCATTTCAACAAAAATAGTCCAACTTGAAAGAAAAAATTTAAAGGATTTTTAAATTCTTTTTTCAGCTAAGCAGAAGTCACCCTGAGTGGCACTGGTGAACATTGTATTGGCATTCAGGGCATTTATCACTGATGGAAACAGACCATGACACAAATAGAACCTTCCCACCAGAGTGGGCTGAGCTCATGCTGAACACTGGAAAAATTGTAATTGGGAGTACAGATTTTCAGCAATACACATTCTCACTGTGAGAAGCCAACTGCATGCTCCATCACACTGAGCCTTAGGACAGGAAAGGCTTGGAAGGCTTATGGGAATAGTCCTGGGTCTGGTGTTTAACTGCTCTAAATACATTCTTCTTAAGGCATAATGACTTTTGATAAATTTGTGGTGAGACTCCCTGCTTTATAGTAGTGCTTATTCATTTCCTTTTCCTTGCTTTCATCTGTTGTCATTCAGTGCTCTACCCATTTGATACTGTTGTTTTGCTTTTTCTGCTGCCTTCTCTGATTTTTTTTGCACTTTTAAAATAGTTTTCAGTAGCATAACCTTGAAGAGTCTCTTCATGTTAAAGTTAATTAAAAATATTTTACACACCCAGTAAGCAAGATGTGACGCTATACTATGTGTACTTAATGGAAGAAATATGCTTTACATGCTTCATTATGCCATTTGTGAAATTGCATTAGTGCCATTCCATTAGTGTACCTCTTTCAGCTACGTCTGTGGCCTGCTTTTGACAGACAAATTACCAGTTTCATAAGTCTATTTTGCGTTAGTAATGATCTTCTAATATGGTGAAAAATATCCATCTTAGTAGTAATGGGTAAAGAAAATAATAATGTATTTTTCAATAAAACAGGAACAAAATTATCTGCTGTGGGGCAGAATAATTATCAGATTTCTTAAAACAAGCAATTACAGGTTATTTTTGATATTTCATTAAAATTACAACCTTACACAATACAGGAACATTAACCTTGAAATCAGATGTCATAATGAAGTCAATATTGATTAGAAGAAGTGAAAGGAAAGTGTTTAACGCACCAAAATCTTTTAAGACACGTACAAAATTTTAAAACAATAAAAATGATGTTACGTTGACTATGCAATAAATTGTAAGAACATTTTGACACCTTTTTAATCTGTGTAGTAAAAATTCTTTTAGGAGAAGTAAAACATTACTGACCCTGGGTGTGGGCATCAATTAGAAGCTGAGATTTAACATAAGAGTGATTATTTTTTACTTTTTATCCACTGTTTCATAATGAAATCCTATTTTAAATCATACCGAGCTAGGTGTCTAAGTCATGAGATGCTATTTTACAACTACAAAGATTAATGATAATATACTGTTAATTAGCTGTTCACTTAAGGTCAAGATCTCGTTATGTTAAGCATGATAAACATATGAAGTTACAGCCTCTGGCCTGGAGAACTTACAGTCAAAGAATCTGGACTGTACTCACCTATGCCATGCTCTACTGTGTTGGTGCAGAAGTAACTATGTACTTCAGATGTTATTAAATACATAATATGTACTTCAGAATTGTTATTAAACAAGCCACATGTGGCCACAACCTGCCAGAGCAAATAGGGAAAAGAGGATGAGGACATCTGGAAAACTCATTTAATGTTCCTTTTGATAGCTCTTTATCAACAGATGATTAGGTGATAATGATTCTGATATAGTAAGAGATACCTACATTATTCATTGCTCTAACATATTGACTATTCCTGTCTTTCCTCTTGTCTGTTTGCTGACCCTCAAAATGAATTGGGACCTCGTGTCAGGATTTAATTCAATTATATTATGTGTGCTAAAACAGTGAGTAGATAGTAGCTGTCTCACTACACCAACAGAACTACCCTGAAAGGGGAAAAAAAGCACCTACATTAATATCTATTACAGTCATTCACAGCTGTATAATAAATCTGTATGTCAAGACCCGAGTTTAGGAGCAGGGGGATGCAATGGCAATTTCCTGAGGGGCTTCTGATAATCAAGGAGTGCATATTGAGTGTATATTGAAAAGTATCAATGACTGAGAACACGTGAACAATTACAGCATCAGTTGAAGGCAGCTGTCTCTAAACATGTTGATTTTACTCTAAAATGAAAGACTTGGCAGGATTCTGTCAATGACAAAAATACAACAAGCTGGAAGGCTGGTTTAGAGCACTAAATAGCAAAATAGGGCAATTAGGCCCACCACAATTTAAAATGAATAATAAATAGGTTAGGCTTGTTTCACAGCTTCTCTGGACACTTAAGTAGTGCCCTTCAATGACTAGATGCACACGAAGCTGAGAAGCCTTTTAAGTTGATCATCTCACAACTCTGACTGTTCACTTGATAAATGTTGTTGTCCATCATAGAAGAGCAATGTCTCTCACATGGAGGAAGGAATACAAATACTCTTGTTAGGCTGAGCCTCTATACTTAAAATAATCTTATTCATTTTATCTCCCCATATGACAACTAGGACATCTGTATTTGGTATCACAGGGTTTCCAGATTCTGAAGCAAATCAGGCTGATCTACAATATTGCATCCCCACCATAAGGAGTTTCAGCTTTTGACTGTCTTACTTTGAGATCTGTGGTACATATATTCCTAATAAAAGCCAAGCAGTTTTTATGTGTCCCTGAAATACAAAACCACCCTGTGCACTACAATACTTGCCATTATCCAACACCTCCTGTTCTTCAGCTTTTGCTACTATAAGTGTTGGACCCGAAGTATCGTGAGAGAAGCCCCATTATAAAGGCATGAGTTTAGAATTACTGCCATTTCCTAGTTTTACTCCTTGAACACTTTGTAACCTTTCGATAACTGACATACTCTGGACTTACGGTCACTTACTTTTACTCATAAAATTAAAGACTGACACCTCAAATGGCATATATAAAATGCCTCACTTATTTAGAGGTGTGAACCACATTTATGATACATTCATACAGCTTGGGCAGCTTTAAAGGGCTTCAGGTAAGAGCAATGCCACTGAGAATTTCCTCATGTAAAGCCATATGTCACATTCATTAGTATATTTGCTTCTGCCATTTACGAACCCAACTGTAAATTGCATTCTTCCTGCCCTCACAGATTTTAGAGAATATTGGCACAGGAGAATGTCTGGCCCAATAAACTCACAAAAGTAAAAGCTACAAGATTCACAAACACCTGGGACAAATGAACCACAGGGAAAGAAAAGTGCCATTCAGGGAAGGCTGGAAACGACTATTAATAGCTACAGACTCATGGCACTAGAAGAGCAGCACACATGGGTAGACAACAGTGCCCTACATTCACAAAAAGGTTACAGAGAGCACCAGCAGGCAATGAATCACACTCACAAATAGAAGAGCTGCTTCACAAATAAGTGGGAGGTTTTTTGGGTGCTTTTTTACTACTTTGTGATAAAAATGCTGCTATTCTCTTCAATTATTGAACCCAAGAGTACTAAACGTTGCATCAGTAGCACAGAGCACAGAAATGTATAAAACTCAATATTTAAATAAGATACTGATTTACAGACAGCATGTAAATTTTCATTCTCCTCTTGAATCTTACAGACACAACTCCTCCATGAAATATGCTCATTTTTGTAGTACGGGGAAGGATTTTATGTTTTAAAGGAGAAACATCACTCATTACACTTGGGATGTGAACAAAAAGACACATGAAGGTAAGTGAAGAGGTGAGTCTGCGCAAGGCAATGTGGGGGTGACACCTGAAAATAGATACTCTGCTTGTTGCCTCTGTCTTCGGTGAGTCTGAACTATTCCTGCTCTCAATCCCACAAAGATCCCACTGAAAAGCCTCCTAATGACAGCAGGATCTGAAAAGTGACTTTCTTTTTGACGGTACTAAACCTTGAAGTAGAGTGATTTTCAGTTTTGTGGATAGTTTCTTCCCTTCAATGACTGAAGGAATCATACCATTGTTAATGTACAACATGTTTTAATGCTCTGGCTCCACTCAGGTACTAGAATAATTATGTGTATTTATAGAAGCACATTTAAGAACCAGAGATTTGGATTTTGGCATGTGAGCAAAGCAATCCAATAAGTGTTAAGGCCAGAATTTCTTGACCTTTATATTTGTCAAAGTTGTTGGTTCAATAAAGGTCAAGATGTGTGACAAAATTCAAGCCTGTCTAAGCCAATTAATGACAAGTAACCAGACCATTAAAAATCTCATTTATGCTGAGCAGTCAAGTGGGTTATGTGAGGGCAGTCTGTACCTCAGCCTACACAGTTGGTTACAGGCTTGCTATAGGATAATAAAGGGCAGAAGGCAGGAGAATGAGAAAATACTTAAAATTTTAAGATAAATAGGATAATCTGCCCAGCTTGCCTAGCAGAGAGAGAATCACAAATAAATAAATAAATAAATAGTAACACTTCTTTATTTAATTCCAAATATTGGTACTTCACAAGAAAATTATGAGAAAAGAAGTTAAACATTAAAAATATACTGCACTGATAAATGTAGGAGAATAAAGTGTTCAACACAGCTATATGCAGTTCAGAAGCATAAGTGGTTTGCACAAAGATATTAAAGAAATAGTTTGAAAGCATGAAACTGCTCAGAGATCTCTTTCAAAGTGCCACAGAATTGAAAAAATAAAGCACATGTTCTGGTTTTCTCTAGGATAGAGTTCACTTTCTTCTCAGTAGCTGGTATGATATAGCAAAGTCAGAAAGTACTTTGGATCTGATTAGCATAAGAGATTTGATAGTCAAGATGCCTTGGCAAAAACAGAGCCTTGAAGATTGCAAGATTGGATCAGTCTGGCACAAGAAAGAAGTTTCAATCAAGTAGAAGAGATGTTAAAAAAATGTATAAGTTTGTTTGTATGTTTGTATGATATTTAACCCAATCATTGTAGTAAAAAATCACTAGCCTTCCTAGAATGGTATATAAGCTTATGCAACCCACAGTAAAATTGTATTCTGATCACCACTCAGTTATCCCTGTCTCTCTCCATCATCAATAGTATCATGCTGTGTTTTGGGTTTAGTATGAGAATAATGTTGATAACACACTGATGCTTGAGGGTTTGCTCACTCAGTCAAGGACTTCTCAGTGTCTCATGCTCTGCAGGGAGCAGGTGTACAGGGAGCCAGGAGAGACCATGGCCAGGACAGCTGACCCAAACAGCCAAAAGGTTATTTGAAACCAAAGGGTAGAAGAACAAGCACATTTCCTTTTTTTAGACATCCTGGATTTTTTCAAAGCAGCAAAATGGTTTCACTGGTTTAGATATCAGTTTCTCCTGCTAGTAGCAGCAATCTTCCGTTCATAAAAACATAATGTCTTGGGTTATACAATGTGAGATGTAACCACAAGTACCTATTCTATTACCATCTATATAAACTGTTAAAATAGGTGGGGAAGTATTCTTTACCTTCTCCATGATTCAGCCCTTAAAAGTGCCTCTGGGAAAGCAGCTACCATCCTGAGAGGGCCATCTCCCTAATGGATCATCAAGGCCTCACAGCATGACTCACAGAATTATAGCATCTCATTGTGAGATACACCACCCTGAGGGGAGGAACCAAGCATTCCTACCTGTATATATGAGATTTGGAACCCCATGGGCAGCACCTACCACTGGATTCCCAGAGGACAGGAGCTAATTAACCACCACTGGAGCTCCAGAGAAGGACCAGATCTTTCTACAGGATCACCACTTCAACAAAAACTACATCCATCACTCCAACAGGACTGCAGCCACCATTTAATTGGACTGCTACCAGCACTCTGACCAACAGGCATATTGTTACTCTGTCAGTTTAAGGCCATTTGTTGTATATTTTTTGTGCCTTTATTTTAATTTTCCTATTAAATTGTAGTTCTGACTTGGAATCTCTTACTAGTTGCTTACAAACTAGTACACATAAGAAATCCTGCTTTACTAGATAAGTTGTGGTGCTGGTGAAAGGAGTATGTCCAAAAATAAAAGCCAGCTTGTACATATTTTCTGTTAAATAGGGGCATATAAACTATGGCTTTTATTTCAACCTGCACATAACTCTGTTAAAACCAGAACTAAATATTGCAAAGTATTGGTTGCATTTTTAATAAGATTGTGTTCCAAATGGGTACAATAAAAATTCCTTCCACCACCACCTTTGCAGGTAAACTCCTGCAATGAGATTCTCTCTGTGAAGAGGGATAATTCTGTGTTGTTACATATACAATCAAATAAAGCTGCCTTGGCAAGAGCAGACTGACATTATACCCATACTGCCTGCACAGACATCAAACATGGACTTAAACACAGGCAGGAGAGAGCATCTGCCAGGGGGCTGAGCTGAAGAGCTGGAACAACAGCTAAGACATGCCACAGGGCTGTGGGAGGCATTGGGATGGAGGGCACAGGATGGCTGGAGCCTGCAGAAACTTCAGCACAAGAAGGTGCAGCCCCAGGTAAGCCCCCACCTAATCTCCACAATAAAGCAGCAGATAACCTCATATTGGGATTAAGAATTAACCTTCCCACAGCAGCACACCTCTGTCAGCAAGGAAAGGCTCTGGAACAAAAAAGAGGCATCAGTGCTGTCTCACCTTCAAACACCAAAAAAGGACACATTAGCAGCATTTAAAAAAAACAACAAAAACACCAACCAAACAAACAAAAAACCCAAACAAAACAACAAAAAAACATATTTGAAGCATTTTTTTCTCAACGTTGCTTTAATTATCTGACAGCGCCCTTTCTTTTAAGGGCTCTTCATAACCTCCCTGAAGGCATTTCATTAGCTCAGAAAATTTCAGTTTGCAGTGCATTACTTTTAAAGCAGACTGACAGACACCTTCACAGTGGGGTAAGCAGCGTTCAAGTTTTATACAGCAAACAAGTTTTATGTTGGTAATTGAACACTCTGGATCACATCTGCAGTGCTTTTGTGACCACAGGCAATGGGGCTGGCAGGGCTGTGCTCGATATTCATACATGGAATACAGGGTGCTGCACTGTCTTAGGCTTCACAACCATTCATTTGCTACTTCTCACACAAAGAAACTAAAGCACATATGACTGTGCCTAACAAGTAAACATAATGATATATAATTCAAGATGCAATTCCAATGTATAATGCTCAGTGCACTGTATAAGCAGCTACTGATGTTGGGGCCTGGAATATGTCATAGCCTCCAGCTCTGGCACTTTCTAGAAATGCCTTGCAAACAAAACTTAAAGATACCTCCACAGGAAGCAGATGCGAACCTCACACTTGCCTTCTTTCTTCTTGTCACCGTATGTCTCCACATAGCAGTTTTAGCACTAAATAGTGACTCTTCTCCCTTCCCAGCGTGCTCCCTTCAACATAAAATTTAGACCTGTTCTGGTACGGTGCATGCCACAGTGAGATCCCAGAGAGCGACCTGTGTCTCTGAGCCCGGAGCACACCGCAGAAAATGCTGGCAATTTAAAATGAAGGGATGGGTTCTCGTTTGGTACTCGACAATTGGTTTATTGAACACAGCCTCAAGTAAGTTCAGGGACAAGAACCAAGCACTGGGCCAAGGGCACAGCGTTAAATGAGGGGCAAAAGGGGCAGATCTGAGGGTCGAGGTACAATAGGGACAAGGGAAAGAGGTGCAGGGGAGTGGATAAAGACCAGGAGAGCCAAGGGAATATAAGGGGTGGAGCAATGTGGCAAAACAGAGCCAATGTGGGTTAACGGAAGGAAGAACATTCTAGGAAGGGTACATGAATGGTAAACAGGGGNATGGCACTGAGTGCCACATCCAGTCTTCTTTTAAACACATCCAGAGATGGTGACTCCACCACCTCCCTGGGCAGACCTTTCCAGTGCTTTATTATTCTTTCCATGAAAAACTTTTTCCTAATTTCCAACCTGTATTTCCTTTGGTACACCTTGATTCTGTCTTTTGGTTCTGTCAGTGCTGCCTGGAGAAA
>VWYI01013730.1:42178-53828 GCA_013399455.1 Anthoscopus minutus | reverse complement strand
CAGGGCACCACCCCCACAGCTGGCACAGCTGTGTGAGATCTTGAACCCAAACACCACCCCGGCCCTCACCAACCATTACCACTTCAGTGCCTATGTGCTGATGAGAACATGTAATGAAACAGGATTATCGTGTGACAACCTGTGTTAATGAGGGATTTTACTACCTGATGGGGAAAGAATTACATAAAAGAAATACAGGTTATCAGCTATGTCAGGTTTCCTTCAAGACCACTGGATCACCAGATAGATATTTTTCAGTCTTCAGGCTGCATGTTTTGTCCCACAAGTCTGAGGTCTGTGATCACTCTGCTCTTTCTCCTCTGGACTGGAGAAATTACTGCTGTGCCTCAGCGGATGAGCCACCTCACTTAACTCTGAAGTTTGCCCTGCCTGAGGCAGGAGATTGCATTAAGGATCTCCAGAGGTCCCTTCCAAGCCACATTTTTCCATGAGACCAGGCTGTGACCCAGCATAGCGGCCTCTGCTGCCCATGCTTATGTGAGATAGGTAACAGGACAGAGGGAACATGACCTCCTCCCCTACTTCTCCCACACCTGAGCATGTGCCAGGCGCACTTTGGAGAGAACAGAGCACCAGCCTGCTCAGCCCATGTCAGGAGAATGCTATCCAGAAGGAGCAGTATGCACGGTGTGCACTGTTGCTTGCAATTAAACCATATATTTTTGAAGAGTTAAGTCAACCTCAGGAAGAAGGGAAGTTCTGCAGTTTTTGTCCTGATGAAAGACACAGAGGAGGGAGGAAATTAGGGTATTCTTATTTTATTCAGCACTGACTTTCCCTTCCCCTCAAGTCATGCTTTGCCACACACTCTTTTCCATTAGCTCTGAACCAAAGAGGATGGAGAGGATAATGCTAGCCAGAATGGAAAATTTCTACGTGACAATTTCAGCATCACCTCCAATCCCTATCTACTCAGGCTGCCAGGATCCATTCTGAGCTGCATTTTTCCAAAGCACTCCATATTGATTTAGCTCTCCTTCCACTGAAACCTGTGGCACCTACATGGATTCCAGTGGGAGCAGGGAAAAGGCTGTGCCAAGCTCTTTTGAAAAAAATCCTACCATGTGTATTTAATAAGGAATGTCTCTGGCAGAAAAGTTTTGAGTGCAGCTAAGCAGATTTTTTATTTCTTTCACATTAAAAGTTCAATTTCTGCCACTTCTCATCCAGGCAGTAGCTGCATGGAAGAGTGGTTAAGACCTGTTCCAAAATCCCCAGCAGGATATTGTTTGTTTTCAACTAAAACTGAATGGAATGAAACTTTACTGTTATCAGGGCAATCCTTGTAACTTGGTGAGTGGGCACCATTCTCAGGCTGTGACACCCCTGTCCTTCTTGCTGCAGGCAGCCATCCAGCTCAGCTCTGGCCATAAGGGCATTCCCCACTTTCTGTTCCATTTGATACCCCTTTCCAGGAGCTGTCTTCACTGAACTCCCGCTTTTGCTATTTTGCCTCCAGTACATCCTGTCATTTGCTCATGATCCAAAGCCTCAGCATCTCGTGTATCCCATCCTTCCTGTTCACTGGCTTTGGAGGCCACAAAAGTAGTTTTCAGTCTCTAAATAAGATTTGGCATGTGGTGAAATTGATAGCTATGATCCCGTACTTAGGAAAACCTTCTGCCAAGGTAAACCAATCATTTCCCTGACAGTGATCCCTCTCCTCACAGGAATAGAGGCCACCGCCACCAAGTCACAAAACTACCCAAAGTGTGACATCTTTGTCCTTCTTTTACCATAAGCAAGAAATTTCAAACATGCCTTTAGCAATGAATTTGTTCTTCAGCCTGCAGCATCACCAAACTCAGCTGAACAGCAAACAGAAAATAAGGAAGTTTCAAAAATAAGACAAGAAATAATCCTTCAATGAGCTGAATGAACACGGAGTTTTCATTCACATTTGCCCGTGATTAGACATATTTTTCCTTTTTTCTTTTTTTAAAGGAGAACTATTATTTTTAAATTGCCTTAAGCTGCTAAAAAAAAAAGGAACTACATTAGCTATATTACTGATTGTGATGTTGGTTCATTGTAGCATACTGAATATAAACCAAAGCAGATGATAGGGAGCTTTTGAGAGTTTCACTGCTGAGTACATAGTGCATTCAGACATATATTTTGATTTCACATCTGGTAATAGTTCTGGTATCAGGTTATTCCACCAGAAGGCAGCAATAACTATTTTTAGCAAAATGGCCCTTACCTCATCCAGTAAAATTCAGTTTATGTTTGAGTGTTTGCTAAAAACATTATATCTACCACATATGAGACCTAACAAAACACTTGCAAATGTGTATCCCAAGGACAATAGGAGAATGTAACACTAGAGGTATTTTCCCTGCCTAACTCAAAACAGGTCCTAGAGACCCAGGAGCATCCAAGGCTCAAGGGCAAGGACCTCGACTAAGAACCTCTTGCACATCATCTACTGGTCTCCAGGGCAGGCCAAACAAAAGTTCCCTGCAGTGTCTCTCTCACACTTTGATTCTCTTGTACTTCTAATGTCTCTGGTTTAGTTCCTTGTGATTTCCACTGTCACCTCTTCATTCTTCTGTACAAGTACAGTTGACAGTATCTGTTAACATGAAGACTGTCCCACCTAATTTTGGTGCAACTCAATTTTTGGTGCATTCAACTGTCTTCAGCGACTCACACAGGGAGTAACTCTGCTGCCAGTTTATAAGTGATTTTCTAGCACTTCAAAATTTAAAAAATTGAAACAATTTAAAACTGTGAGGCATGAAGTGTCTAAAACCTTTTGAAAGACATCTAGCAGCCCTAGAGACATTGGCTAATTATAAACGTTTTCTGTGTTTCATAACAAGTAATGTATCACTGAACCCTTCCAGCTCCCCTGTTGGCAATGAGACACGTGGACTGAAATGTAATTAAAAGGCAAATTGTAAGAGTCAAAACAAGCTTTTTAAACTCTGGGTTTTGAGGGCTAAGTTGTCTTCATATAAATCAGTTTATTGTATGATCATAAATGGAATGGAGTATAATCAGCTTGCAAAATTTGTTCATTTTATAATTAATAATAAGTTAATAGAATTCTGCCATTGCACAGCCAGCAGAAGATCTGAGTCTGACACCAGCTGTTCAACAACTGGACAGAAATTTAAGCAAATATTATAAAGGCTTGGAGATACAGTAGGAGAGATTAAACCCTTAGGATTTCTTTGGACTGAACACTGCAGGAAAGGGGAGTGCTCCGAGGGAAGCTGGTGTTTGTGGATTTGAGCAGCAAAGATACTCTCTGTCCTCCTGACTGGTCACTAGAGGTCAGCGCAGCACCTGCTGTGCCACGCTGTTCTCCTTTAAGAAGGAATGATGGAAAAGCCCCAGCTCCGAGAGGCAAATAGTAGTAATAAGAACAGCTCCAAGAAGACAGATTTGTGTTTCTGCAGGGGGAAAAACGGGAAGCCCCAGAAAAAGTAGAACATAGCTAGGGAACTGAAAAGCCTGAGCCCAAAATCAGCATAAAAGCACGCTAGAAGTGGAAAGTTTCCCGCAGAGCAATTAAGTGTAGCAATGGGTGCTCTTAAAACAGCCATTATCCTAAGGTAGAAGTTGTCACCCAACAAGTCCAGCTGACTAACACTCTGAGGGCTCTTCCTGATGCATGAAAAATAAACTGTTTAATCTCCCTGCACAAAAAAATACCAACCCCAGGCTGAGTACAGCTGGTCTAGCTCATGTAAATCTAGCTCATCCATGCAGGACAAGGAGACATGAAAAGCATTAACTGCTCTGGAACAGTTCCTAAATAAAAAAATGAACAGACACTCATCTTCCCAAAATAACAAAACAGATATCCTAACAGTGATCCTTGATGTCACTGAATAAACCTCATGATTTAGGACTCTCTCTGTGTGCCACTAGTCCTGTCCCAGGGGGCTCGCAAGGGCCTGATGATGGCCAGCCAGGACCAGCCAGGAGGTGATAGCTATCACAGCACCATAGGGGAATTGTGGTGGAGCAGCTCTTCCTCTTCCTCTTCCTCTTCCTTTCAGAACAGGAGACTGCAGCAATCAGCTGCTCTGAAGACAGGTGCAAGTGAGAGAGATTTGGCACTGAAGAAATGTCACCTTGCGGCAGGCAAATTAATCACCTCCCCTACTCTCACATGTTCCGGTTGGACTTCTGGTGTCCAATCCACCACTCCAGCAGAAGAGCACAAGTTTGTCAGCATGACTCAGGCACTAGTAAAGAACTGCATAGCAAAACCCCAAAAAGCCATTTAGAACAGACTGCCCTACCTCAAATGGCAGCAAAGAGGCTTGGGCTGCAATCTTTCCATGAACACACATTTAGCACAACTTAACCTAACCTGTCTCCCCTGTTCTGACAGATGCAGGAAATCAACATCTTGAAACCCAAAAATGTTTGGTCAATATTTGGCTATGCCTCTTGGCATAGTGACAAAGGAAACCACAGGAGAGTAAATTCATACAGACATAATGGGGGAAGTAACTTGTCTTGGTCAATGAATTATAACTAAGCAAAACTAGTGTAAATAAGTACCTAATCAAATAATCCAAAGAAAAAACAGAAAGATTTTAACCATTTAAAAATATTTTCTTCCCTAATCTATATCTGAATCTGAGGATAAGTAAAATGATGTACACAGAGCTTCTAGCAACCATGAAAAAGTCAACCAATTCCTGCAGGAAGTATTTTTGCCAAGGATGCATTAGCTGTAAAATGTTTTATTGCTCTTTCTTTAATACATTATATATAAAGGAGGAAAAAATTGTCACTGCTATGTGCTTTCTCTTTTTTTTCCCTTGAAAACTTCAACTCTAAAAGACAGACATTGCAAGAGTAGAAAAGATCTAAAGTCTGAAATGCAGGACTGAATTGCCTGAGGTCATCTACCCATTACTAATACCTTTGAGTCATGATTCTTGTGAGTCAAAACCAGGCACCTTGCTGTGCCAAGTGCTGTAAAAAAGCCTTTCTCTCAACATAGGTATCAAATGAGAAAATAAAAGGGATAGAGGTGGAAAAGAATGCAAATAAATGAGATAAGGCTAGTAACAGTGCGAGCAGCTGCCCACCCTGTACAAACACGGGATGCCATCAAGAGTGGGATTTCTGGCATGGTATCCTGAGCAGTCAGGAGAGCAGAGACACCACCCACAAAGATGAGCATTACCAGAAGAACCTGTTTGATTTAATTTCTGACAGTCCAAGAACTTGTTGAAATTTTATGTAGCCCCATTTACCTTCCTGGAACACAGCACCACGTGCTGCCCCTCAGCAACAGTATTGACATATTTGGAGGATGGCGACACAAAGGAGAGTTTTGCCAAACAGTGTAGTAATGTGGCAGTTGTTTGTAGCAGCTTCTCATAAGGGGAAAAGAAAGCACATGGGTGCTTATATGACAATTTTACAAGTGGAAACAACATGAAATTGTGAGCTGTCTGGAAGCAAGCCAAATTACATACACCCTGAGCAGGGCAGAAGTAGCACATAAAGAACCTTGAATAAAAAGATGTAATTGAAAGGAGAAACACAAAATACCATTTAAAAGAAATTGAAAAGAAGAAAGATTAAAAGCAGAAACAGCAAACAGCATAAGCTTTCCAAATAACAATATTACTTCCTGTGAGACCTGTGGTGAATTACTCTATTTTCTCATCAATAACATGGAGATAATATTTCCTGCTGTCCCCACGCCCCTAAAACTTTAAACTCCTGGTTGTTTGTAGAGAAATCAATCACAGAGAAAGGTAACGGGGTGTACAGAAGGTTCAGGTCTTAAGAACTTTCTGTAAGTGATATTTTAACTTTAATCTTCACTATTATGCTGCCATCAGGATTAAGGCATGTTCTTTAAGGTATGGAATAAAAGGATATGCATTCTGCTTTGATAAGTAAGCAGGTGAAGAATAAGTTAGACTTCTATTTATAGTCACCCTTCATGGCCACACGACCAATCAAAAGCACAGAGTGATAGGTTATGGCATAAGAGATTACAGCTCCCAGCTGTGCTAAACTCAGGAGACTGCAAACACACTAGGCAGACAGTCAGTCTTCCACTTGTATGTTGACACATAGCCTGAGTCTGACCTGCAGTTCTCCCTTCCTTTTTCTGGGATCACCGTGAACAGTTCTTTACCTTGCCCCATGGCTCTAAGCAGCAGATCTTTTGGGATGTGTCTATGTTTTGATGATTTGCTTGAGTGGCAGAGGGAAGAAAACCAATAGTTGGTTTTCCAGTTGGTATCCAGTGAACATAAGCTACAATTAGAAAGGCCCTTAAACTCACAGTTCCTCAGATGCTGTGAATTGGCACAGATATGTTAAAACCAATTGGCAGGATTCCTCAGACAGCTCAAATCAGTGTCACTCCACTGAAGCTGATGAGGCAATCCCAATTTGTAGAAGCTGGGGATCTGGCCCACAGCCTGCACTGCAGTCCAGAAAGACCATCTGTGTTTAACAGAATCAGAAATCAAAAGGAAAGTCCTTATAATTTACTCAGTATTACTGAGACAAGTGATTTCCATGGTGTTAAAGTCAGGTAGACTAAACAAGAGCTGTAGAAAATAAAAAGTAGTTCTTTGTTTCTTCCTCTGTAGAGTTTTACAGGAAAGGTTATGTAATTTCTTGTAACATATTCTACTAGGCAATGAAATATGAAGGCAAGAAGGAGACAACTGAGGAGGTAAGAGGGACAGGAATAACAGAATAAGGAATTCAAGATACTTAATGAATTACAGGCACTAAAGTGTGCTTCCCTGCTCATGCTGAATTGATGCCAAACCCATTCCCACTGATGTCAGTGGAAAGAGTGGCATTACACAATGCTGCTCAGCAGCCCAAGGGAGGGGCAGCATAAAAACAGAGGATAAGGTTCAGGTAGTTCAGCTTTTTATTTTGGAAGTTATAATGAAAAACTTCCATATTCAACTTTGATAAGAATTTGCATACCATTGTTAGCATTCTATAATGAATGCTAACAATGAAAATGCCAGATTCAGAGTTACAACTAACACAGCAATCAGCACAGAGGGAGGAGGCTGGGGGGTGGTGAAGGGAGAGCATATCAACACATCTAAATTCATGTTTTTTGACTCAGTGGTAGAAATCAATATTATTTGTGCCAAGCCCCTCTGGGATGTCCAGCAAAAAGCAGTGCTTTTGTCATGCTGATATGTGATAACTCAGTCTTAAATTTTCTATGCTGAGGAATTCATGATTCTCTTTGAAGAAGCTGCATCTGCACAGAGGAACACTGTGAAAAGAAAGTTTGGTTATGTCTGTAACATATGCACACATGCATGCATTTTCAGGGCACAGAATGTAAATGAGCTGCTTTGAATTCCAAGGAACCAAACACATCCCCAGAAGTTCTGGGCACCACAGTGTTACCCTGTATCTGTTCGTGCAGTCATTGTCCTAGACACTAATGCATAAGGACGAGTGAAAATCAGACTGTCGGAGAAAATCTCTTCAGCTTTGGCATGGAAAATTTCACTGCACTTCACAAGCACCTGTCCTTAGCAACAATTTCTCACCCTGCTCCAAGCTCTCTTTTGGCTCTGCCATCTACCTGATCAATTCCCAGGGGAATGTCTCCAGTGAAAACTCTGAAAATCCCTCTCAAGGCAGACTCTCCCCACAACTGAAATGGTAAATTGGGAGTGAGAAAGTTTGCACACCGGGTGAGAATTTTTTCCAGTGTGCAAAGTCAGAATGACTGAGGAGACTAATTCTGCTTTAACCTTGCAATCTATTTTTAATGTTTAGAGATGTTTTGGATGACAGTGAGAAAGTATGTGTGTGGTTTTGAAAGAAAGGCTACCAGAAAAATCAGTGCAAGCAGGCTTGTGCAATTGGGCTCTACTGGCATGGTGCTGACACAAGGCAAGCAGCTATTCCAGATTAAGCCTCTCCAGGGCTCTGGCACGGCTTGATGCTAACAGCACGGAGAACATGTGTGATGCAAATTCAAGTCTTCAACCACTTGTAACTCATTGAGAGGATTTAAGATTTCAATTAAACTACATCTGAATAAAGGTATGTGCAAGTTTATTACTGTTAAGCAGCTTTGCATTTCACTGCTGTTATACTGTGGAGACCAACTGTGCATGAACAGAGTTAGTAAGGCCTATTCCACAGCTGCTCAATCAGCTTTTACACATTGCCAATCCTTCAGCCTTGGTCTGAGGTTCAGGAGAGCTAGAAAGACTGCATCTGGCTTTTAGTCATCTCCATGACAGAGTCTTTTAAGCAAAATCTGGTTCCATGTTTCACCTGAAGTCGATTTTTGATCCACTGTTCACTACAAAGGGTTGTATTTCTTTTAGTCAGATTTGTAGGGTGTGATCTGCAAAGATCAATGTCTTCTGAAGGCTTTCTGTCTCCTAAATATGATTATTAACACAAGAAAAAAGTACCATAAATATAGTAACTTTCAGATCCTTCTATAAATCAAATTACTGATTTTGAAAGGAGTTTTGCTTGGAGCATTCCATTTTGGTTTAACTTTATTTTAAAAAGCACTTTCAAGGAAAACCTTGGTCATGAGTTATTATTAATTCTCAAAAAATCAAGAGCAAAGTTTATTCACACATCACTTGTGTATGTCTTCTTGTTTCTCACAAACAATCACATTCTTGTCATGGCAGACAGGATCTTTGCAAAGTTCCCAACCAGGCAGGCACTTTCCTGAAGATGACTTTTTATGTAAACTGCTCTGGCATCAAGTAGTCTACCTGAGGTTAACACAGATTTACTAGTTCATATATAAAACAGCACACTGGCTAACAATCACGATCCCTGCCTACACCATGTCTGAAACAAAAGGTTAAACGTTCTCCAAGTTCCTTAAGAGCCACAGGTTCTTAACTCTCACCACTTTCAGCATGACCCCTTGTGTATATTTCAGATACAAATCTTCAACAGAAGATTTTTCATCCACATAGCAGCCACTATCTTTCAAGTCTCTACCTTCCCACTAAAATAATCACCAATCTCAAACCATGCATTGGACTCTTCAGTAAACACACAGTTATTCTCATGTAAAACTACCAATGGAAAAAGCAGCAGTAAGGTTTTTTACAGCAATTTACTTAATTTGCATAAAGCAAAGGCAAGGCATGTACCCTTGACAGCAGAAAATGTAGGGATAAGTCAAAGAGATAGAGACAGATAAATACCATGTTATATTCCCATCTTAACTGAGTATAATGTGAAAATCATTAATTTCTTTTTTCAAGCCTGAGAGAGTCTTGAAAGCTTGGTATGTATTGTAAAAACCACTAAGCTGAAAATAATTAAAATAAAAGTTCGATTAAAAAAGAGGAAAGAAAAGCACATCAAAATAATTATTTTTCTCAAATTATTAATGGAACATATTTAAGGATTTCAACATAGTTGCTATCTGAGAGCTATAGCTGCACAGCCATCTTCCTTGAATACATGCACAGCAATTCTGTTACATGTAAACACACTTAGTTTGCTTAAACACTTCCAGTCTGCAGGATAAGTTCCACTGAGCAAGAGAGTACTCAGACAAAATGAAGATTCATGGACTTTAAACGTCATTCTTAACCATGGAAGATTTGCACATCCTGTAAGACATATTTTGTCTTCTTAAATCATGTAAGCCAACTTTGTCCTCTTTTCTAAGACAAAATAAAATCCTTTTTCCAACTCTCCAACCCCAAAGAAATTCAGATATTTAACCATAATTAAATCCTTTAAGGCAGTAATAATTACTGAAGAGACTAAAGCCACAGCTACTGTGTCTCATCTTTTTTGTGGAGTACACAAGATGACATCCTAGCATGTTTTTGAACAAGTGTTTTCCTCATGCAAAGAGAACTGTGTCTGCAGACCAATCCCTATCAAATTCTTTTACTTGTATTGGCAGGGGAGGGCAAAACCCCCTAAGATCTTTCCTTTGTTTAAATGCATTTCCTGCCTTCCTTGCTGCTATAGACTGTGTTGTGACAGGCCTATTTATAGTCCAAAGAAAGGAAAAAGCACCACTGGAGGCAGGAAAACTAAGTTGGGAAAGAATAGAAGGAAGTGTGGCTGCCATTTAGCCAAACAATCTAGAACTAATTGAGCTCAGAGGAGCCCCAGCCTCAGTGAAGCTGCTGGGAGTGAACAGAGCACAGTCCTGCTTCTCTCTCCAGGGCCCTGCCAGGGCTGCTGAGTGGGAGAGTCATGGGCAGGACACTGCTAAAAGCAAATAACCTCAGTGTCTCCATATCCTGACAAGAACTCTTTCAAAAAACGAGAGCAGTGCAAGTTGGATGCCTATCAAATTAAGGTAAGTGCCTCCTTCTGGCATTCCTGCTTGCTGCATGCTCCACATCTTTTCAGATGTGGCCAGGCTGGTAAACAGAAAATGAGCTTTGGAGAAGGAATGCCAGCTGACTTTTAGATAAAAGTTTGGCAGGATGTCTGATTTTTAGATAAAGAAATCTGAATTCATTTTGGATTCCTCAGAACTTTTCATAAGCAAAAGAAGCCTTTGCCATAAATACATAACATAACTTTGCTGTTTTCCTGACTCGTGTCATGTTCATCTTATAGACTGTGGTTAAGAAATGTTATGGTAAATGTATGTCCCAAAGGAAAATATGATGTCAACTCTGCATTAGTTTAAAAATATAGACTTAGACAGAGGATGGGAGAAGTATTTGAAATATGTATTTATACAAGATGTATTAATATGGAATATAGAAACATATCAAAATATATATAGTGCAAGCTTTGTGATAATTTAGTCTTATGATATACATTTGAACTTAGCCTGAATTAAAGTACATGAAAGTTTCTAGAGTTTTAGAATTTATTATGAGAGGTAATTCGTGTGTGTGTGCATGCATGCGTATACACAAAATATACTACATATAGATATCAAATCAAGATATATTATTCATTGTTGCTTGCATTGCAATACTACCTGTTGCCATTTTGAGGTTTAATTTAAACTGACAGTAGAATACGAGTGGAAATTTCTAATCTGCTTATTTTTGGATACTATATACATTATTATACCATGTGGCAGGTTCAGTTGAAACCAGGCAGAAACACCGATTTCGTGTAGTGGTTTTAAAATTGCCAATTTTAATTTCCTGGCCAACGCACCAAAGAATGTTGTGGGTTTAGAACTAGCTAAACTCACCAGTACACTTACTCATTTCTCTGTTGTGAGATATGATTTTTAAGGGAAAGGAAAACAGGCTCAAACTTAGACTATAAAGAAAGTTTTATTAACAAAACTAAAAAAAAAATGAAAAGGAAAAATCAAAATGAAACTTCCAGAACACTTCTCTCCCCTGCCCACTTCTTTCTTTTCCACCTGACAACATAAAACAAAATCTGAGATTTTTAAATCAGTTATCACTTCTACAATAATCTTTCTTCAATTCTCATAGAGCAAGTTTTCTTTTTCAACAAGAACAGTCTTCTCGTGGCTTTGCATCTTCACAAAACAGCAGCTGCTCGGTTTAGAAAAAACTCTGCTGTTGTGAAATTCCTCCCATTTTCACAATTGAGTCAATGGGTCATGTCAACTTATGGTGTGTCATTTTTAAAGATGAGCTGTTCAAAGGAAAAGACTCACTTTACCAATTTCTACAATCATCTTCATCTCCAA
>VWYI01013730.1:0-41716 GCA_013399455.1 Anthoscopus minutus | reverse complement strand
AAAAGGTCCATTTTAAGATAGATCAGTGTACAGACCATATTAATTCACTGAGGTACCAACAACTAGGCAAGATTTAAGATGAAAAAAAATGAAGTTCTTTTAGATTGTGTTTGATTTCTTCGACTCTCAACATGTCCTTTGCACTTCTAACAAAGGATTATTGTTATGTTTTGCAGGCAGTAGAATAGAAGCTGTGGAATAATAGACTCAGGTTTTCATCTTTATCTTCTTTGAAAGATCTATGAGAACGCCCTTTGTATTAGTCTCGTTTGTGTTAACACATTGAGCATATGCTGTTCAGGCTATTCATTTGTTACTCAGATGTTGTCTAGGATTAGCGGTTTATGGTACAAGGCTGCTGGTGAGTAAAAAGGAAGTGTGATATGTTGTTATTCTACTGTATCCCTGTAGGATGCTATTATGTTTAGAGTCTGCTGTTGTGAAGACAGCAAGGCAGGATATCATCCATGTAGGTGAAAAGCCATGATAGGACAACTGTAAACAGCAGCAGTCAGCTGAAAATCTGATCCAGGGAGGTACCAAGCAACAATTCCAATGAAGCAGATGTAAGCCAACCCTCATAGGAAAAATCAGGCCTTTCTTTGTCTGATTTCAAAGTACTCAGCATTTACAGTAATTCTCAGTTCTAGGTGGCTATAAGCCTGTTCTCATGAAGACTAAAATGGCAACTTCTAAAACTAGAAGCTTGTACAGATATTTGCCAGAGAAAGCTCTTTAGAGTGCAATTTGAGTAACCAGTATAGCATGCAGTTAGGCAGGTAACATTCCTTGCTTTCAGTTTTAGTAACTGGCTGCCCTGCACAAAAACTAAGCAGAAACAGAGAAAGAGTGTTTTAATTAAAAAATTTAGGAAGCATTGCAGTTTCTGGTGCTAGACAAGCACAATCATTTCCATGAGATATCAGCTGCACAGAAACTGTGATACAGGTAAACACTACACACCATATCATTCAGATTTATTCAGATCAGCAACATTCACCACATTATTTTAAATCTTGGTACCACTGCACAAATGTAGCAAAACAGAAACCTTTCCTTAGCTATAAGGAGAAGATCAATTACAAATCAGCCAGTTACACTGTAGTTTACAGGAAAAGGTGATCAAAAACACACTGATGCACTTTCATGTTTACCTTTGAAAAAAATATTATAGATGGTGCTTAAAAATTCCCTAATTAATACTCTTGATAAACACACGCATATTAAGATTTATTTCTAAACCACAAGAGTTCACATGTTAATGAGTTCAAAGTTTGCAAACTGAGGGTTTTGTCCTGAAGATAGAATCATAAGGAAAAAATACATCACAGAAAGTGTGATTGGGCACTGGAATGGGCTGTCTAGGGAAGTGGTTGAGTCATGGTCCCTGGAGGTGTTTGAAAAAAGACTTGATGAGGCACTCACTGCCATGGTTTAACTGATAAGGTAATGATAGGTCACAGGTTGGACTCAAGGATCTCAAAGGTCTTTTTCAGCCTAGTTAATTATGTGCTTCTGTGATTTCTGAAGGCCTTAGAATGAAATTTACACCTCAGCACCTTATAAAATCCTACCACCTGCTATGGTCTAAATACTCTGCAGGAGATTCTTTCTACATAAACACTTTTGAGTGATCACAAGAATTAACAGGGCTGCAATTATTAAAGCTCCAAGCTAAAAATTAAATATGAGACTTTGATATACCAGAAGGAAGTGGAGGTTCACGTACTTCCTACCCTGACATTATTTTACCAGGTAATTAAAGAGATTTAGGGTTGTCAAATAAATATTTCAGTCAGCTATCACTACTGTGTGGACAGTGTGGATTTCTGGTTCCAGGAAAGCTGACCGACTTGAAGAAAAATCCCATTACTTCAAAAATAATGCACTTTGGGTGACAAGTCATGCTGTGCTTTCCTGCAAAGCTAGATCAGGTTTAGCAAGATTTATTATTCCTCATGCAATCGCTCTGGTGTAAGTATCTTAATTTCTCTCTAAGCCCTTATTCCACTATACTAGACACTCTTACAAGGAAGCTTTGTGCTCCAAGTCACACTCAGGCCCACTAACATTAAAGGAATAAAAAAAGAGCAGAGAATTACAAGTGTTTGGAGCAGTCAAAGCAAGATTTTTTGACAACACATGCACAGTCTACAGTAGTCTCACTCAAAAAACAGAACTGGGGAAGAGAGAAAACAAAAAGAAACCCAGTTAAAACACAATAAGAAATCAGCATTCAATACTGGACAGCATCAGAATAATTCTACAGAGATTCAGCTGTTCAACACAACAGAAATGCTAGTGTTAACAAAAAATTTCTTTGATAATGTCTAAAACACCCAGCTCATAACTATGAGCTGAACAACATCCTGACTCATTAAAATGTTTATGCAGGTGTTTAAATTTAAGCATATGGGTAATCTCATTGATTTCAAGCAAAATTATTTCAACAGACTGATAAAATTTAAAGCCTGGCAGAGTCATTAGATCATCTAGTCAGAGTACAAACACAGCATGTTCATTTCACTGTTTCTCTTATCCAAAACCCAAAAGCTTTCCTGCTTACAACAGAAGAGTACGGATGTAGTATGTTCAAGATAAAAAAGTTTAAGGTGAAGATCACAATGTTCTACACGCATGAGTAGTGACCCACAACAGTGAGAATTGTTCAGGTTGACACAAATCCTTTAGCTCAAATGGGAATGAAATGTACAGGCTTTGCATCAACTTACTGCACAAGGGTGAAGGACAATATGTGTATGGAAGACAGTGTTTCTCCCAGAAGTCTCTGTGCTATCAGAAAAAGCCATTAACTTTACCTTGGTTGCTTTCCTACTCTTCTAGTGGACTAGAAAAGTAGAGTTGCATAAGCAAGGATTTTTAAAAAAGCTTCTTTAAAATCAAATTTTATGCTAAAGTGTAGCTATATTTTTTACCTTCTCTCATTCAGACCATGTACAAATAGTGGTACAAAACAAGGAACCATTGTTCAGGAACAGATGAAACACAGATATATTAACCAAATAGAAAAATACATCTAGAATGAATTGGTCAAACCTCTTATGTGGTCACACCTAGGCAGTTTAGAAAGACTTGTTATCTGAACAACAGATGAGAAAGAGGGGGAGACTCGACCTGGGGTCTCCTTTCCAAGGATTAGTAGCAGTGGGTTTCTGCTGCCTGTTCACGCAGCAGAAGCAGAGTGCTGTTGAAGGATATGTGCAATACATGGGTGCTAAGGAAAACAAAAGAGGGGGAACAAGAAAGACTGTCTTGGAGTACAAGTCCACCTTGTCAATAACCATACAGGTATCTTCACATCTTGCTTTACCACAGAAAAAAAAAAAAGGTTGGCTTTGAGAAGTATTTTTGTCTTTATCTTCTTCCTATTTATGCTGAGTTTCAGGATTGGTAATCTCATTATTTAGTATAGTACTTTCTGGGAAGCAGAGGGTACCCTAGAGGAAGGAGAAGCTTATCCCAGATTTTGGCAGCAGGGGGAATTGACAAACACTCTACATTATGCAGAAGTAGATTCAGTCCTCTGCTCTTCTCTAAAGTCACTGCAGAAATTTTCTCTCTTTTCTATACTGGATGTCATCTCTGAGCTGTCCCTTCCCAACTCCCTGTCTAGTAATGGCTGCAGACCCACTTATCGCAATGGTCCTCAACAGACTCTGTGGAGTCAAACAACTGCTCAGTGAAAACACAGCCTTGCTCTAAGGGCTTTGTAGTGCAGCCCCAGGAAAATGAAATTGCAAAGTGGCCACCTTGCTGCCAGTATTGCAAAGAAGTTGTGCCACTTGGTCAAGATAGCAGAAATGCAGTGAGCAGCCAGAGCAGCTATGGTGTGACACAGAGCATTGTGTGTGCAGTCTGCTCCGCCAACATGGTCCAACCATGCACCAAATAACTCCATTGGTGGGGCTGGAAGAAGGAATTTAAAGTCAAGCTAACAGTCTGTCATTGTCTCACTAATTGGTTGATGATTGTTTAGTATAGAGCTGTAATTCACTTAAGTTAGAAAGAACAAAAATTAATGTGTACCAACATCTCTGTTTAGACAGCTCAGCATTCTTAGAATCCTTTATATTCTAACACACCTTATTTTTCCAGCATAGTGTTTCATTGTTATTTTGGATTATTGTTCTACCAGAATTATCTTGAAAGGCTGGAGACAAAGATGAGCTCATTACTAATGGGAAAAAGAAAACCAAACTCAATCTCAATTGAACTAAAAAATATGCTTCATAACTTCATAAATGGGAACAGGCAAGGGAGAGAAGTGGATCAATGCTGATTTTTTCCATGCTGTGTAAGTGGGAACAGGCAAGGGAGAGAAGTGGATTAATGCTGAATTTTTCTATGCTGCTTGACCTTCTTCCCAATCATAGATAGTCTTTTCCTTCTCTCTTAAAAGAAATCACTTTCATACCACCTCCCTATAATGCTACGGTTTTATGCTGGAACACAGCATATGTGGAATTCTGGACCCAGAACATCACAATAGTTCTATTCATTCAAATATGTTCTATTAGAGATAACTGTCTTAAGCAATAATTAAAAACAATAAAAATGTAAAGAAGAAGGATAATGTCTTCATACCACTAAAAGAAGTGGAACTGGAACTCAGAGAGAAGGGCCCAGAGTAAAACACGTGTAATAAATCCAGAAGTTATGTAGAGACCTTGGCCCCAAGGGGCTCTGTCATACATATTAAGTGTTGTGACTATAATAAGCAAATCTTCTCTCAACTAAGGAGCATGGGAGCAATAGCCTCTCTCTTGTCTTTGCACTGAATACTTCATATACAGTAGAAAGGCACAGATGGATGCAAATTCACTCATCTCAGAGTGTGCTGGGAGCATGAACCCTGAGACATCTGTAGCAGATTTCAGACAGCCTGACAGATAAATATGCTGTGTGTTGGACTAAGTGGAGATCCTGCCTGACAGTTCTTTCAGGGTGGGTGTTTGTGATCCGTGCCTTGTTTTACAGTGCATAAAAATGCTACTGTTCACAAGTAAGCAGTGCATTAATTTTTAGTATTTTGACAGAAACGGCTAAAAAATGGTCAGGTTTTTTCCTAGAGAGAAGAAGGAAATAGGTTTGGGTTTTTTCTCTTTTCTGGGTCTGTTGCTAGACTCCTTTGTTTCCACTCTTGTAGTGTCAATGCAAATGGACTATGTCATGCTGTAACGTGGAATGCAGTGCCCTAAGTTGTTACTTTAGATACTCAGCACCAGCCTGTGCTGCGTCACTGAGGAAAGACTGACTTACCAAACCAAGAACCACTGTGACATCAGTGGTGACAACATGTTTATCAATATTCATAAAGTGAAAACACATTTTTCACTATTTATATGTAATACAAATTTGGCAGATAACATTCTGTCTTGTTGTAAAAATTGAGTGAAAATCATTCTCAGAAATTATTTATACGAGATTAAGTTGACAGCAGTTGAACTTGCAAGAGCAGAGACAAGTAAAATGCAGAAATTTCTAGGTACTTTCAGGAAGAGAAAAAATGCACTTTAAAACTTATGTTCACTGAATAAAAAACTTTCTGTACAACTATTATTTAATTTAAGGTCTGAGAGAGGATGTCATGAAGAACTCGGATGTCATACTCTTAGTCTCTTGTATTCATTTGCACCAAGTGTGGAAAGAACCCCATTCTTACTTGAGATTTTTAAATGGTAAAGGAACTACTGATTAGCTCAAACTTACCAGATGCAGAAAATACAGCAAAAACTGAGAGCTGCTGTACATTCGACATTGTAGCAACGCCCCATCCTTGTTCAGCACATCACTCACAATGAGGATGGCTGGAGAAACCTAGAGGACAAATCTCTTCCAAATGCACAAGTCTGTTTAGAAATCTTCAACTTCAATCTAGACAGTATTGTAAAAAAAACCCTTTATGGCAGGTGTGCTTCTGTGCTACTGTATCTAAGTCTAGAATTACTAAACACGCTCTTCAAGCTCTGTTTCTGAAATGAGCATATCCACCCTGTGAAATATAACTAATCAATGTAGTTGTTAATAGACAATTAAGAGCTTTAGTTGCATTCATTTTTTTGGGTTTTTTTTTAATCATAGGTCTGTTGTAACAGCTACAGAAGCTGTCCTTAGTGCCTGCTATCACTGCATGGCACAATTTCACCCTATCTCTTAGCAAGGGAAATGCCTGCACACATCAGCATCCACAGGGCAGAACAACTTATATTTCTCATTTAGCCTCTGTACTTCAAAGTGAAACAAAAACAAGTAAAGGGAGCCAGAAATAAAGAACATTGTTCTTACAATAATAGTAACAATTTTAATAATTAAAATTTCTTTCATGTGTCTATAAATTTTCATCTTCTCTGTGAATACTGTGGGCTTTGGAAAGGCAGGAATAAGTGTGATAAGGGCTGTCTTGTTGATGGGGTATTTTTTGTCATTTGGGTAAGTTTAAGGTTTTCATTCATCCCATCAGTCATTGTCATCCCCTTTCTAAATCTGAGAACTGAAGATACAGAAAAAATAAGACCATCCCCTATTTTTCATGCCAGACTTGTAATTCCTAAAATCTATTATCTCTCTATACTTCTTTAAAGAAAATATCACATAAGTTGATACAATTACCATCAACCTGCAGCTGTGAGTACATAGCGTTTACACAAACCAGCACACAGATTCCAAGCTGGACATCAAGAGGAGGAAGGAAGGAAAAGGAAGGAGGTCCCACTAGTATTGTACATGTTACAAAATGCTGTCTTTCACCTTTATCATTTAGCTTCATCCTTCCACCTCCCATCTCTGCCTCCTGGATCCTCTCTCCTTTACTCTTATGGGTCTGAGCTTCACAGTTGGATAATGTTCATCCAAAGAGATGATCCTCAGAGGTCCCTTCAAACCGAAATATACTATTCTATTCTATTCTATTCTATTCTATTCTATTCTATTCTATTCTATTCTATTCTATTCTATTCTATTCTATTCTATTCTATTCTATTCTATTCTATTCTATTCTATTCTATTCTATTCTATTCTCTCTCCTATCCCTTCCATTCCAGGCATACCACTTCTGGGATTTCCACTAAGCAGACCAAGTGCTTAGAAGAAAACTAAGAGCCCTCCAAAAGTGGTGGGAAGACATCCTAGAGGACAAGCCAGAGCCCCTCTGGAACATGGCATGAGAAGCACTGAGGGCACAGACTACTGGCAGAGTGGCTTAATTCCCAGAGAATTCAGGAATCACAGTAACAAGTGAAAACCTTTGTCAGAGCTTACAGATGGGATGAATGTTTACTGGGCCAACAAAAAAAAATCCCCCACTGCCTGCCATGGTGCAACTGAGCTGTCAAAAAGCAGCTTTGTACTTCATAGACTAGATCTATTACTGTTTTTCAACTTGAAAGAAATGTTTAACAGAGCACAACAATTTTTTCTATCCATAATTTCTGACAATAGAATTATTGGATATTTTAACTTAATTCACAAACTCTGAATTTCAGATGGGTACATAGCATATCAAACTTCCATTTAAATTATTATTTTCTCATACACTTAAATCACTGAAGGGCACTGTTTTCCAATGAAAAGCAACCAGCAGCCTTGACTCTAAACATTGCTCTGGGCTGGCCTTGTGACATTTAGTTGATGATATAAAGGAAGAACTGATTTCAAGGGTCATATCCAGGGATTTGATAATCTGATAATTTACCCCCTCAACTCTTACGTTCTTAGAGGTAATGTGACTGCTGGGTGCACCCTTGGGTACAAAAGGGGAGCTGCACTGGGAATTTACAATACTCCTGTGCCCCCTAGAGCATTACACTGAAGGACCTGGAACTGACTTTGACTGCTAGGGATGTGATATAGCCCATAAATGTTTAAAACTGATTTAATGTAATGTAAGGTTGAGAGTCTTATATGCCATATTTTCAGCAAAATGTCCTATCTGCTATGCCCCTTATATGTCCTTTAGCTGGAAGCTTTGTGTAAGAGTTGTTGGACTATTTCTAGCAGCCCCTTTAATCACACTTAGGTATTTATAAAGCATCCTGTCTAGTGAAGGCTCCCGTAGTCTGCTTTCATTCACTTCTGCTGATAGTGAAGGCTATATAATATCTAGAACAGTGAGGCAGACCAGCAAGCCAGGCAGTTTGTCTGTTAGGTTTGAGTTCCATATGTTCTAAAAGGCTGGTGTCGAATAGTAGTGCAGCCATTTAGGAAACAATCATAGCAACACCTACTTGCAGTTAGTATAACCTGACATTTATGTCTTCTGAGAGTCTTACATCCTGTTCCATAAATTCCAGAAGAACATGTTAACAGAAAAGAGACATTTTCAGGCAACCCACAAACCAGATGTCCATAACTGCCATATGCAGAAAAAAACTCAATAGTTCAAAACTCTGCACAGTATCAAAGCACTGATGTTGAAATAAGCTCTCTATCAGTGATCAATGACTAAATTAAAACACCTACAATTAATTAAATAACACATAAGCAAAATTAACCAAGTGCATCTAAAAAATAAAAAAGATACAAAAGTTAGAAAGAAATCATGAAATAAAACCTCTCCTACAGTACAGAGAGGCTCTGGATCCATTTATCCAGCAACAGTAAAAGCAAAATCTTCCTGATCTCAGCCCAAACCAAAATGGACAGCTGTTCCATTCTTTAGTTCCTTCAGGCTATTCTGGAAGTTATCCATTCTATGTGACGATAAAAATTTTACCTTACATGCACACATCCCTACCACAATTCAGTGCTAACTGTACTTATTTTCTGCTGCTCCTTTTCAGTATTTCTCATATCTTATTTCAGCATGACTGAGAAATCTGTATTCATCTCTTAGTTTTTGTTTGAGGCATTAGTCATAGAATCTTTTTAGTTGTAAGAAACCCACAAGGATCATTGTGTCCTACTTGCAAATGAATGTCCATAGGAAAAGAAATGTATCCTTTTCAATACAGTCTTCATTTGTTTTCTCAACAGAAAGAGAAGGCAAAGCAAAATAAAAAGCAAAGCTTTTGTCATATTTAAGATGCTATCTGATAGATGTAAGAATAGAACACTTAATTTTTGTAGCTGCATTTGCACGTGATCTTTTGTATGTTGGTATTTCTTTAAAATACCAGGAAAGAATAGAAAAAAAGAAAAACCTCCACAAATGTTTTAAGATCTTTATTTTCAGGAATTACACCCAAATTATTTCTATGTTCTGTTTCACAATAACTTAAAATTGTCTGTGTAGAATGAGGATAGATAAAGTTTTTCCCACATAAACCACAGTTTACGGCAGTATTTACAGAGCCATAAAAATTAATTTATTTGTCTACTTATTTCAGAAAGTACAAAGGCTACTTTTCTTTTTAGGGAGTGTATCCCAAGTTTTTTGTGGAATATTGCCATTCAGTCAGTATCATCAAATTATGTTCCCATGTGGAGCATGACTACCAAATAAAGACAGCTATTCAGTGCAGAGCTGTAACACTGTACACCATGCTATTTCAAATGGCCCAGGTACCACCAGTATTTAATCAATTATATTAACAGCTGCTGATAAATGTAAAAGAGTGCAGTTGATATTGCATAATCAGAAAAATGGCCAAAGTAGTAAAAATAGTATTTGTGGACAAACAGATTATTCTGGAACACATCTCGATCATGTTTTCTTCAGTACCAACAGGGAGTAATTTTGTACAAAGTTGTAAAGAAATTTAGGAGTAATTTCAAAGCTGCATGTAAAGGTTACCCTTGATCTCAGTGCATTTTAGGGGAAATGAAAGGGTATCAAGGATAACTCATTTGGTCCACAGGCCATGCCTTAAAGCACAGGGTGTGCCTTCTCCTTTCTCTGAGCGAGGCCAGGTGTTTACACCTGGGTCTGTGATATATGGCCAGGGTCTACTGGAATTTCCAACCCAGCTCTGCCAGGGCAGCTCTCGCTCCCTTTTTAAAATTGCCATTCCTCCACTAGCCTAAATTTAAATGAACTCGTTCCTCTTGGGCTTATTTCTCATTTTTAAATTCATAGATTCTACATCCTTTTTAAAAGCCTCCACAGCAGTTCTGCAGGCCCCTGGGTCAAAGAGCCCCGGGACAGTCTCTTGGAGTCTCCCAGGACAACATGCGGAGCAGCTTGTTGGGGTGTTGCCCAACATGACTGTGCATCAGGACACACCTGCAGCAAACATTCCCTGCTTCCCAGGCCTTCCTCCTCCCTCTGCCTCTGACTCAGGCCAAGAGGAGGCCAGGCTGCATGCAAATCCCAAACCCTTTGAGCAGGAACCCCAGGGCTCCTTGGCCCCCCAGGCTGGGACAAGAGCTCGCTCACAGCTGGATGTACCCATGCCTGGCTGAGTTGAGAGAGAGCTCCTTCAAGGCAGGAGTTTGCCCACTGAAAACTTGTTTCCACCAAACAAAGGCAAGCATGGGTAATTAGCACAAGGGCTTCTTCCCTGCTCCAGGCTATGCTGGCAGCGCTGGTGGCTGCATGGTTTTGTAACCATGTGCCAGTTTATATAATATGAAGAGCTGGGTAAGGTCAGAGGAAGTAACCCGAGTTACCCTTTGTCACTGCAGACTTCATCTTCAGGGATTTGCTGGCTTTCATTGGATTCTGACAAATATGCCAGCTAGATAGATAGGCTATTCTATTTTAACAATTTTCAAAGCAGCCACCTGACTCTGAGAAATTCCTTTAATTTATCCAAATCTTTTTTGTAGCACTATCTGTTGGTGCAGTTTGTTTTCCAGAAAAATGCCCTATAATGCCCTTTGTAATCCAATGAGACCATGCCACCTTGCAGGATCTGGCTTGCTTAGCAAACATGGCATTACCACATCCTGTGGTGAGGTATGGCAATTGCCTGTGTCCTCTCAGTATTGCCAATCTGTGGTACTGCCAGGGTTTTAGCACAGTGTATCCTACACGTGGGACAGGAATTTCAGAAATTTATATTTTGCACCTCACCCTTGAAATATCATTGGCTGTATGCCTTTGTCTTAAATACCTAAATATCTAAAATGTGTATCTAAAATAAAATATAAATGTGTGACCAAGCTAAAGGGAGTCAAGTGTAAAGTCTCAGCTGGATTTCAGTAATGTATCTGTCTACATATCACCCTGGAAAATGCTATCAAAACCTGTTCCTTTCTTGACTTCGGCATTTCTCCTTCATTTGTCCTACATCTGGGAGCATGGGGATAAGGATGCTTTTTTTTGCTCTCTCTGTTTAGACTCATAGTCCTCACCTCAAAGGGTCTGTCTCAGTCTGACTATACAATATCTGGCAAACATATGAGCCACATAATCCATGAAGTAAAAATGCCAGATGCCAAAATTAAAGTTATCTCCAGTATTAATACCCATCACTCTAATATTCAAACACGAAAAATAGTAATGTTACCCTTAAGAACAGCTAATTCCCAAAAGTGGGATTGTTCATGTATTTTACATGATCACTGGAGTGGCCTGGGTTAAGATGCTAGGAACACAAGAGTATTTTAAATTTTCCTATTTAAATTCCTATATTAAAACACAGCAAAGTCTGAAGTCAGAAAAAAACCTGAAGCGATCAACAGGGATGTATTTAACTTTCCACTTGTGCTGCCCCTACTGTCGATTAAGGTTTATCTACTGCTTGGTGCTTGTCTTTTAAAAAAAACAAACTACCAACAAAAAACCAGAAGTTATGGAGCACACGGCACCGCATTCCAGTCAAATGCTTTAGCAAAGGCTGCTATTATGAAAAGGATTTTCTAATAGGGGGAATAATGATCTTCAGATTCTAACCTCCTGGCACAGCAGTGAGATTTATCAGGAGGGGCATGTGACTAGTTAAGACACACAGCCCCAGCTTGAAGGAAACAGCTGCTCATTTCATGCTTTAGCACTTGGCAGCTGGACAAGGAAGGGTGATGTTTGTGTTGAATACCTCTGCAGAACCAAGTACAGTAAGTGATTTTCCCTGTTTTTGATTTTTTCCTATACTGTCACTGATTTCCCATTTTCATCCTAAACCCTTCATAAAAATACTTGAAAGAGTGAAGGATATTTTTGAAACTTCATTGATAAGCAGTCATTCATGCTCATTCAGATTGCCTGTGTTTTTCTGACCTGTGATTAACAGCATTGTTTTTGATCTTGCGGGAACAAGGCAGGTACGGTGTTTTGCCCTCAGATGATGGAGTGAGGAGGCTGTTTATGATGACTGAATTTTCCCTTCTCTGTAGAGCTAGTCAATAGGTAGTGATGCAACTTGAGTATAGTGAAATGTCAGTGTTTGGCTTAAAAGCACTGGTGTAAGGAATTGACAGAGGTAATCCCACAAAACAGTGTGATCAATCTGAATAAAATTGCTTGTGACTGGTTACTTCCTGGGTGTGAATGAAGATATTTTTTGGAAAGGAAAAGGCAGAAATCAAGAAATACAGGAAGCCTGATGATATACCGATTAAGGTATTATTCAGCCATTCTGAATAAGAATGCATAATTAGATAGTGAAGATTGAAAAATTCTCCCTAAAAACAGGGAAGGAGTCTCCTAAACATCTCCAAGTTCTTAATTCAATTTATTTTTGGGTACTTGCATTTTTGTGGTTTTGCTTCATAAATGATTGATGTCCCTGTCTGATAATTTTTGACTCTTACGGTCTGAAGTTTTCTTTTAAAACCAGGGTGTAGGATACATAAAAAGGAACTTTTGATAAATTATTTACATAGAGATGAATCAGGTTTCTTTGGAGGAAGACTTAGGAAGAACGGGAACAGATGAATGAGTGATGGATCTTGTTACGTGGTAAGACTAAGGTTCTCTGGGGAAGGTTAAAGAGGGGCAGACAGAGCAGGGGGATCCTGTTGAGGAAGGTGTAAGAGTAAACACTGGCAGTCTCTCCTTTAAAGCTGGGGAGAATAAGCTTTTCAAAGATTTCTTGCATAAGAAAGCGAAACATTTCTCATTGAAGACTTTTAATTTTCTTTTAAACCATAGTTAGTGATTTTGACAGTTATTTGGAAATTTTATAGGAAAATGTCAATCAGTTTCAATTGTTCACAAAACCGGAAGTCTGTGTAGCTTCCTGCCTGTTTGTGTGTCCAAGGGTGTTTGTGTGTCCTGCCTTGGATCCAAGAACTGAAGTGCTCTCAGCACACTGCAGTCCTCCCACAGGGGTACTGTGGAACACCATTAACAGAGCAGGCACGTAGGTCCTGAGGTACCTGGCATTGTGTCAGGAGCCCCTGTGCTATGGGGTCCCCTCCAGCCTGTGCACATCTTCATTGCATGTGGGGCAGGGAGAATAACTCCTTTCCTGTCACTTTTTATTCTGATCCCAAAATCAGTTTATTTTCCTTCAGAACTGTAGGAATTCTGCTTTTTTGTAAGATTATGGCATGGCATGCTTGTTTCCAGACACTGTATTTTATATTTGTAATGAGTGCTCTCTGTTAAGCAAACTGTCCAGGACTGTTGAAGGACCTTGTTGTAAACCTAAGTTAAACCCCAAATCCACAAGAAAATAGGTATGAGCTCAGTCCATACCTGCTGCAACTTCTTTGTCCCTGCCTCTCCACAGCCACTAGTCCAGTGTTGGTGCAGAAGGTTGATATAAATATGGCTCTGCACCAGCTGGACTGTGACCCAGCTGTATGTGCTCTTTGTGCAGCTGATTGACTCTCTGGCTAAGTGTGATACAAAAGAGACAAAAAGTTGATTACAAAGTAGACATTAGATAACTGCACTACTGAGCTTGTCTTCAGGTAATAGTGCCTGAAAATATCTTGTTACAGTGGTAACTGAATTTTCTGAAAGAAATGTGGTGGGAGATCTCAGTTTTGTGCCTCTTTTCTGTTGGTTATAAAGGTAATTTACAATCAAGAAGAATAATTCACCACTTGGATCTGCAAAGTTTAAGATAAAAACCCCTGCTATATTTACAGCTTCCAGCTGTCATTACTGTATCTGATTCTGAATTGAATTCAAGACTCATGACTAGACTTTTAAATTCTCTGTCCACAAAATGAAGGAAATTTGATCAACATCACAAGATTCTCAAGAGTGTAGTTGTTTCAATTCTTATCACTAACTTGTTTTGGTAAGAATACTTACTGTTAAACACAGCCAGTGTACTTTGAGAAATAAGTGCAGTCTTTAAGCTCTCCTCACTTCTTGGCTTTTCTCATGAATTCTAACTGCAGTATCTGTCACTGCAACACCAGTCATGGAACACCACAGGGGCCCACAACCTCTCCAATATCATCTTCTTATATTATTCTGTAATATCCTGATCTCATATAAAAACAATGCTCAGCCTCTTGAATATGTACCCCCATTAAGGTGCATGTAAGTCAAGGCAGGTCTGCATAGGCATGAAGCATATTAATTAAATTTCAGCATTCTTTGTTCAGGGAAGCGCTCTGCCCTTGCATTTCCCCTTGATGCACCTCTAGAAAGTCCAATATATAACAGAAAGTTTGTCCTGGAACTTTATTACACCTCACAGGAGATTGGATAATGGTGAGGACATTGCTGTCCCTTTGCAGAAACTCAGTCACCGGGAGCGTCACAAGGCTCCTGTTAAATCTTTTCCTTTTACTCTAAGGAAATGATCAGGGCAGCCTGGCAGTTCTCTGAATGGCTATTTTTCTGCTCTATATCAAAGCATCTAGCTGAGGAACAACTGCAGTTGTGCTAGCCCCTCTCACTAGTTGAAAATGCCATTGTACCAAGGAGCCACTCCCAGGATATATCTGAATAAAGAGAGGAAACTACTTTTTAAAATACTGTAAGGGCACTTGTGTCATTTTCTTTTTTTCCCTAAGCTACCCAGGCCTGGCTACAATACATTTGCACAAGTGCTTAAACAACTTGCACTCAGTGTTTTCTTTTAACATATTTGTGGTTTAGCAGTAACTTTTTACTGCTGAACTTGATAAATTTGTTTTTGGGTTGACCCTTTCTTTCAAGTCAGAAATAGCAAGGTTTTATACCTAAGAGTTTGAATCAAAAGCCTAAAACAAATTCTCAAGTCTTCTGGTTTTTGCTCTTCATTGCTTTTCACTGTGTTTTTTCTATTCAATGCGAATAGCTAGTGAAGTAGTACTTTTTCATTAATAGGTTTTCTTATAGTATAACATATCTAAAAATCACCTGACCACCAGAATAGAGGCATTGTGACATGGGGGGAACTTTTTTCTTGTAATGAATGAATGTAAAATATTATCAGCTACAAGCACCAGCAACATCAACAAAACAAAATTGGGTGAGTCCAGTTCAGCCACAAAGACTAATCCCACAAATACATAGTTATTTGCTGAACCAAATTAACGAGAGATCCCATCAGAAAGCTCAGCTAGCCTCTAAGTGTGTATGAGGTCAGGATCATGGTGCGGGTGTGTAGAAATACCCACAGGGCTGATGTTTACAGCTCAGCAGAAAATACGATTGCCCCTGAGAACTACTCTGGTTGTTTTGGTGGCCATCTGCTGTCTCACTTCTCTGAATAACTGCTCCTCTTGACAACATTCAAATAAGTGAAATGGTTTGACTCTCTCTACAGAGTACTGTCCCACCAGTGATTTGTGCATGTGATCCTTACTAATGATCTGGAGTTTCTCAGGCAGGAGGAGTGTGCTTCAGCATCTTGAGAACCCACCAGGCATAATAATGTGTGCAAAATTAGCGAGACTTGAGCTATTCTTGTTCAGATACCTCATATATTTAGTTCCTGCAAGGAGAAAATAACTGTATCATCTTGAATAAACACAAATTGAATATTAGTGATACAGCAGTATGTCTGCTTTGGACTGTCACGAAAGTCACACCAAGTTTAATGCACAGTAGCTGATAAACATATATTGGTATTACGTGTTATATATATCAATACCTTTCCATGTACAACTCCTTCCACTCCTGTTAAAACTGCCTCTCTTTTCAACCCCTTCTATGGAAATCTGTTCCACTCAGAGCAGTGATGGGTTTGTGCGAGGGGGTCTCGAGTGCAGGTGTGTGCAGGAACAGGATCTCTGAGATGAACAAGGGTTTTCCATTATTTCTGAAGTATATTTTACTCCCCATGCCTGAAACAAGTTGAAGATTTTCAGCATAGAAATCAGTCTTAGAGACTGGAATTTAAGTCATACATGGTATGGTCAAATAGACTGAACATGGCTTGTATGGGGGGTATTTGCATGCTTGCTAAACGTCAGTGAGACAGCCTTTGACACATGACCAAAGGTTCAAATATTCTTTGTCAAAATGCTATGTTCTTGTTCATGTTCTTTAGAAAGATGAACATTTCTCCAGCATAAACTCTGGTCTCAAGAAATTGAATCTCCTTATTCTGAAGTAGCATTATTACAGATAGGTTTTTATTCATAACCCATAATTCACTTAAGTCCACCCAATCCATAATCTTGGCGCTGGTTCGTGTGGCACACACTGGTAAATTATTTGTTTCACAGCAATGCACTGTTCGAGCCCAGAGCTTTTTTTGAAATTTCTGATGTTGCTAGTGGGAAGTAAAAAAAAACAGCTTATGCAAATACATAATTGATTACCAGTGGAGAAAATTACATCAGAAAAAGCTTACTGAATTAGGGCTTGAGTCAACTCACTATCTGGATATGTAGTGATTTTTGTCCTCCAAATCAGAATACCTATGACATTCCAGCCTTATCACACTGCTCATGAAATAGCTTCCTTAAAAGACTAATAATAATCTCCTCTGCTAAAGATGTCTTGCCTGCTTTAGCTTGCTTACTCATGTTCTGCTTTGCTGGATTCACGAACACTTCCTGAAACAGCTGCCACCCTTCCTAAAACTCTTGGTTTCCAGGCCCTGCCCTAATGACTGTCTGTATATTTTTATCTTAAGCAGGAATTGGGGCAGGAACTAGAACTCACCTTTTTGCCCTCTTCTTCAGGGAGAGCTCTTCTCCTTAAATTACACAGTCATGCTCTTGCTTGCTTGCTCCCTGCAGACCAAAGAAACTTTATTATTTGATGTAATATGGACTTACACTGAGGTTCTGAGGATGGTAAATCTCCTCTATCGTCTCAGCCAAGATAGCATGAGATCTGCAATGCTTCATAACTTTAAGGAGTGTTCAGAACTCTTGGAAAAGGAATTTGGGCATCATGCACCTATGTAGTGTGGGATTGACACAATAGGTGCAACTAAAGGATGCCTAACACAGACAAGGCAGAGGACTTTTGTGTGTACAGATCCCAAATGGATTTAGGAGTGACCTAAGTAGGGAGCTTCTTGATGTTACTGGATCAGACCTTAATATCAAAAATGCGGAAAGAGGTTACAAGCTCTAGACACCTGCTGGGGTGAGGAGGTGAGAAGTGAGAGACCAGGCTGAGAAACATACCCCTGGAGTCAGGCCATAGAAGTGAAAGGGAGCCAAGATTTGGGCTCTTAATCCTTCCTTTGGATCTAGTTCTCAGCTCATATTGCAGAACTAAAATAAGAGGCATGGTTTTCAGATTAATGTATCTTAAGGTTGCTTCATGTCTGTGTTTCTAAAACATCTTTTTGGATACTTGAACTGATTTAATGATATTGAATTAGAAATTGGTGTAAAATTTGGCTTGAGCATGGTTATCTGGTATATACAAGTGCTTATAGAAATATAGTTTGTTCCTATAAGTAAGCTTGAAAATGACTGAGCTGTTTTGAAAACCTGACTGCAACAGCAGCCACTCTTTCAATGCTAAATACTGGGTGAATAAAAACAAGTCTCTGAGCCTCTAAATCAGCTTTTAAACCAAGATCTTCCCAACCCCTTCACCCTTTAATTTCTTCCCCTTGACCACATTTTTCACTTGATATTAGCTTTACTACATAGCCACAGAATTTTAATATTTTTTTGCAATTTTTGGAGTTTAGCATATTTGTAAGGAAATTCTGATGAGGTCCTTATATTTGATAATTATATGCTAAGGAGTAAAGATTTTTGGGTGTCCTCTATAAATTTGAAACAAACAGGTTTGGATTAATTCAATAAGAGTCTTTCAAGTTGCTTGGGAGGGTCTGAACTGGCCACTGCAAAGTTGTTATACTGCCAATTAACTGGCAGGGTTTTATCTACCATGCCAAAAGTGTGCTGGTTGCAGTATGTGATTCTCAGCTGTTACAGCTACAGCAACTGCCCCTGTTGCTTTTCAAATTAATGGTGAATCTTTAGCATACATGAGCTTTAAAGAATTGCAGTGCTGTCTCAAGACATGAGCTTTGCAAACTTAACCAACAGGTTTAAGTAAGGTTTGTTTTTCTGAACTCCTATGGTAGTAATGTGTTATGTGGCTGTGGAAGTGGGATATTTATGTAGCTGCAATCCTGTGTTAAATATTCTTTCATACAATAAATATATCTCTGCCAAAATAATATTAGCAAAATAAATATCAAAGTTGCTTGTTTGAAGTATTACTTATTAAATCAGGAATTGTAAGATGCTTTTCTTCTTTTTTCTTTGAGATTTTGTTTTTACACTTATCCTTCCCCTTTTTCAAGTTGTCTTGCTGTTCTGTGTATTTTTATATACAGAACATTCCTACATTACTCTCTTTATAAAGAAGGCATTTAACTTGTTGGCTGCAAGCTGTCTTATTGTTAAGAAAGGTATGTGGTTATTAATAAAACTCACTGTGGTCCAAGAGCTTGGATATAGGAATATAGGAACTGTGGTGACACTGTTCTCATATCCTGTAGACTTCTTGTATCATAAACAGTTTTAGAGGTTTGCTGTTTCTTCATCTTTGTACCAACCAGTTCATTAGCAGATTGCTTTGTGATGAAACAAAGTTTAGTCAGCTCACCGATGGTTGCTTTGTTGCCTCTGAAAAAAGAGTACGAAATCTAGTCAGACACGCTAAAACCAGCTAATAATCTCTTCACTGCTCTTCTCTGTTGGAGGCTTAGCATTTAAAAAAATTCTGAATTGGCCCAAGAAGCACTGTGTGCCTGTGTATAAAATGCTCTCTTCGCATCATGAAGCTGCCACTGTTGCACCCATCTTCCCAAGGGAAACTCAGAAGTAATAACTAGAGGTGAGAAGCTGCTTACATATTTTGATGTCCAGCCTCTGCTGACAGAATTCCCTAAAGAGAGATACTGGATCTCTCCTGACCTCCGGGCTGTGTTTTTACTCTACCAGCTTCTTGCAGGCCTGCTTGCCTGTGAGTCGTGAGGCACTGGTTCCTTCTGCAGCTGCAAAACCATAGCACCACCCAAGCCAGGCATTCCTGCTTTGTGTGAGTGTGCAGGAGACTGCAATTTGCACCAGCAGCAAGGGTCATGCAGCAGGTCTGCCTGCGCCATGAGTGTTTCCTAGCGCACCGTTTTCATTTGCATTCTCTCCCTAAAGAGCGACCGCCCTCCAATAAATGGCAGCTGCCGCCAGGGACTGAGAAGGGTTGCTGGCCATTGGCAACTGGTCCAGCCACCCTCCTAGTGTGAGACCCATTAACAGGTCTGTGGGGAAATAGCAGTTACACGTGAACCATTTTCTATGTTCATCAAAGGGAAAACAAAGGATTATCCAATTGCAAATGCACCCTAACCGTCAAGGGAGCGAAAGCAGTCAAAGCTCTGTCCTGCCCTCTGCCCTTTTAACTCTGTCTTGCTCCATCTCAAGCATCCAGTTTCCCATTACTTAAGGCTCTGAAAGCTTCTTCCTGCCTGTATTGTTTTGCCAGTTGCTACCTTCAATTTACTGCACTGGTAAGTACTTCCCAGGCTGTAAATATGTGGTCAAGACATTTGTGAAGCCAATCTAAGTTCTGATTGTAGTCACAGGAGGAAAGGTCAGCAGCAAAATTGCTCTCACTGTACAGGGAGGCTACTCCTCACACTAGGGTAGGTATGGATTGTGAATTCATAGGGAGAGATGTGAGGAAATGTAGGAGTTAATAGGACTGAAGAAATAAAAATGAACACGTGCTTAACCTCTCCTTTTCACAAAGTGATACCCTTCTTTTAGTAGACATACAGTAACTGCAGTTGCTCTTCAGTTTGGGAAAGGCCAGAAACCAGAAAGAGTGAGAAATCAAATATGATCATCATTGCTGAAAATGATAACAGGTAATTAGGAGGTGTTGAATTCTTCCTAGTGGTATCTGTGACTGCAGATAATGATTTTGTCTTACCTTGATACAACATAGCTGCAGTGGAATTGCTGGCCAATGGAAGAGGGGGAGTAGTTTAAAATTTTACTTTTTGGGACCCTTAGCTGTAATCTCTACTGTTTGGGTGCTCTGCACAAGCCTGTAGAGCTTGGCAGGCTTGAGAAGCTCGATATGTGTTTGCAGTTCCTGTGGCATCATTACAAAGGGTGCCACAGATGTTTGCAGCCTGGCTGTGTCCCACTGTGGAGCCCAGAAAGTACTGTTCCATGAGTAGTTAGTCTACAGTGGGAAACAACTGAAAATTACAGAATGGCATGGAATGAAAAAGCTTTTTCTAAGGGAAAAATTGATTTAGAAGCTATGGGTTTATTAGACAAGAACTTGATACCCAACTTACTGAATTTTAATACAAGTTACATGCTCTTATGACTCCTCTTTCCCTTAAAATTGATTGAAAAGTTGTGTGAAGCTAAAAGCATTGCTGACTTCTAAAACTCTCATAACTCTTGGAATATTTAGCAGCTTAAAGGAAGCCACTGCCCAGGGACTATGCTACTGCTGAAAAATTTTGGCTTAGTTAAAAATAAGACATAACAAACCTTGTGGTAGATTTTCAAGTTGAACATACAAGAAAGTCTAGGCAGATAGGGTCTAGGATTTCTTTGTAATCTAATTAATAAATAAGTGTGATTTTTTCTGGCTGTTTTTGAAGACAACATAGCTGGTTAAGGTAAACAATAATAAAATATTAAAATATTTTGTAACAGGTATATGGTAACAAATATTCTGGGGGTTTGTCTTTCAGAACTGAAGGGTTGATTACTTCCCCAGATGTTTTTTTAAAAATAACTAAAATAATGGTTTTTTTTACTTGGGCTGGATGAGTCTCATTATAGGCATGTAACAGTGTAACAAGTTGTGAACATAGGCTGATAAAATGTATTTTAACCCTGACTTGACTCGGCTAACAGAGTGGACTTGCTCTTGAAAGATGTTCTGTGTGAGTCTGTGAATATCAAAGATAATTTCCAAGAGTTTCTCGGATGGCTCACAGTCAGTGGTATAACTTGTAGGAAGTATTGATGGTGTCTTCCTTGGCTTCTGCAAAAAGATCAAGTTAGATTGTGTGAAACTATTGCTGCTGCTGCCGTCCTCTCCCTCAGTGCTGGAGATCTCTAATGTGTCTGAAGCACAAAGATTCTCAGAACAGCTGCATCCCCTGGTGTCACACATATTAATCAAATGTCTGATATTGGTAATTTTTCATGACAAATTTACTGAGAAGTATGTCTGGGAGTTTTTCTTCCTTTGGAAAACAAACTGCAGTATTCCTTAGCTCTTCTTTTTAACCTGATGCATTCTGGGCAACTCTACTACCCTGACCCATGGAAGGTGGAAGATGTTATCAGCATAGTATATGGAACAAACCAAGGATGTCTGCTCAGATTTTACTGCCATTTATTGGCTGGAGTTGAAATTACAGAGGCAAATACCAACAAGGTAAATACAGGAAACAAATACAAAAGTGAATGGGACCAACCTAAAGTATATTAAATAACCAATTCCATAAAATTCTGGTATTGCAATTGGGAATGTAATCTTTGTTGTTTTTAAAAATCTATTTATTAAGCTGTCCATTATTTTAGGTGAATTATAAGGGAGAAAACCTGGCGGTGGTGGTGGTAGAGGTGTTGTCTCTGAAATAATCTTGGTTGTATTTCACAGAAAGAATGCTAAACAAAATGCTGTCTAAGCAGCTCAAGCCTTAGTCAAGTGACTTTCCGATTACTGAAAGTTTTTGGTCATGTGACTGTCCATTGGCATTCCTTATAATTTCCGTAAACTTTTATCTTAGGTCAGCGTGTGTTGTACTCCATCTGCTAATTTATGAACTTGTACAAGACACCATGGTCTTACGTGTGTGGGTCTGAACTAACAGCTGGGTAGTCCATGTGAGTGGATCCATATATCCACTTGGTCTCCTACCTGTGGCCCCTACTCTGTTCCCTAGACTAGATGTGTGGGGCTTGAAATGGCTTACAATACTCTTCTGTGTTGATTGGGTGACTTGAGAAAGTAAATATTAAGCTTAGAGGGGCCTTCCCTCAAAATTAAGCCAAATAAAATGTGTTTTGAGTATTTGTAACTTGAATATTTTTGTACTAAGGCACAAGTGCTCATCCTTTAGACGCTATACTGGATGTAAATAGCAAGGTTTTGGCAGCAGAGAGTCTACAGGAATGACCTCTGTGGGAGGAGGCCAGAGGCTGCCCTATGTCAGACATAGCTGCTTCCAGCTGTCTTTGCAGGGACCCCATGCAGCTGAGCCCATCAGCCAAGTTCATGGCACCTCTGGAAAAACACATTTAAGAGAAGGCAGAAAATTCTGAGGAGAGGGAAACATGGAGACAACAGGTGAATTATAGGAGGGAAGAAGAGAGGGGATCACAAGGTCAGAGGACAAGGAGGTTCTCTGTGGCAAAGCAGACACTTCCCTGAAGAGCCTCTGGCCCATTGATAAGTTCATGGAAGAGCAAGTGTACCTCTGAAGGGACTGTGGCCCATGGAGAACCCATGCTGGAGTATAGGACCAGAGTGAGAAGGGAGCAGCAGACCTCCCACTCTGTTGTTTAGTGTCTTTTGAAGTTCCAAAAGAAAAGAAAGTGAATCAAAGCAATATGGTGCAGACAGTTGCTGTGGTTTGTTGTGTAACTACGATCTGAAGGTGCGCAACAAGGTGAATGGGAACAGGGTGAAGGAATACTGAGAAGTCAGATGAGTCCAAGACTCTCATATTCCATTTTCATTCCTCCCCTGCCCACGGCAAGACTTGTATCTTGCATTCATGGAGCAGTGCCACAATCTCTCCCTTGTTCTGTGTCCCTGCTCCATCACTAGTAAGCCAGATGTGCCATCCTGCAGCCCGCTGCATGTGATGGCTGAGGTCATGCGCTGGGCAGAAGCAGTGGCATCAGCCTGCTTGACAGCCTAGCATCTCTGCCCTGTCCTGCCTAGCACAGCTCCTGCCTGTGTCAGACCCTGGAGAATCCTGACCCTCTGTGTCATTTGCTCAGAGATTTCTAGAAATAGAGCTGTGTGTACTGTAATAAATAAACTGGTACTGACCAGCTACAAGAATTACCTAACTGCTGGGAGAGAGTAAACTCCAGGAGCCATGCAGTAGGCAACCCAAGATCTGTTCTGACTTGAGCCCTAACAGCTGTCTGTGTAGGCAGAGGTGCAGTTCCAGCTGGGATTCTTATTATGGTAATTACACTAGTACATGTGGAGGCTAATAACAGGAAAGAGTCTTAATGTGAAAGCCTCATTTACATCTGCAGGGTAACAGATGACCTCTGTCCTAAAGAGCTTGCCCTGGATATGATTAAGGCAGAATAATGGAAAAAGGTGTAGCAAGGGAAGGTCCCCTTGAACTTTCTCATGAGACTCATGATTTCTTCTCAACTTCTTTTTCTGCATACTGCTAGTGATTGGATTTCCCTGTTGAGCTGCTCCCTCTTAGCACTTCTCCAGCTGCCAGGTGGAAGCTGTTTAATGCAAGCATTCACTGATGTGTTGTGTAGGCTTGGAGGAGGGAGGATGAGGGGACGTCTGGCTTATTTAAAGCCCCAAGAATGTCCTAATCTTGTAAAGATTATAAATCTTTAGTGTGCAGCCCTCTGGAAAGTTTATGGATAAACTGAGACCCATAGAAGTGCTTCTGTGTCAAGGTGGGACTCTTTGCATGTGCCTCTATTTATTGTCTTTAAGCAGAAGGAAAATAGCCCACTTTTAATAAATGAGGAAAATGCTACATATACATTTTATGCCTGGCTAAAAAGCTGCTTGAATTTAATTTAGCTGAATAAATACTACCCTCTATGTCAAATTTCAGCCTATTTAAAACTGACTTACTGATTTAGCTTGCACCTGTAACCAATACAATTTGCCTGAAATCCACCCGAGAGTGCCCACACGTGGATTTGTACAGGCTTGCCATTTTTATACTATTTAAACTGCTGTAGGTTGTGGGTGTGAACCTCCCCTTAGCAGCCTCCAGCAGTAGAAGTGAAGTCTTTTGGTTTTACTAATGACATGAGCCAACATTTAAACCTTGGCTTCAAGCTGCCCACCCAGTTCACACCATTTGGTGCTTTTGCATAAGGTCACAAGTTTGCTTGGCAGGGGATCCTGTTTCTTCTAAAAACTAATGGCCACCCCTGTTTCAAGAGCTCACAGCCTACATAATTGTCTCAAGCAATCTATCAAGACAGTCCACAACAGCACCATCTCAAGACCTCCAAAATGTTGAATGCAAAATGTAATTACACTGCACAAACGTGCCAAAGAAACCCCTCTGCTCAAATGAACTGTGTGCATGTGGCAGTCAGGGTGATGGCAGGACTTGGAAGGAGCTCTATGTTTTGTAGTTCTGTCCATGGCAAACTCCTAACCCCTGAGAACATCTCTGCAGTTGTTTCTGCTTTCACCCTAGGGAGAAAGTGCACATCCCATGATGGAAATATTTCATAAAATAAAGCATGATATGCCTGATGCCATAACTTGGTTCACAGGGATATTATGGTTGTTTCTATTGCCTAAATGAAGGAGAAAAAGCTGCTGGCTTTGAGTGAGTGCCGAGGTCTATGTTGATGGTATTGCTGCTGTTGCAGTCTTCACCTATTCCAGATCATCACCTGAAATCCCTTCCCAGCATGTGGTGGGTTACCAACAAGACTTACAGGGGAGACTGTAATTCCAAGTGGCCTGATAAAGAAATGAGAATGGGTGCCTGTGGAGGACTGTGTGTCTCTTGTGTCCTTAACAGCCTATGTTAATAATTAACATTTTAATTTAATTAATAATTCCATTATAAGGCAAACATTTATTTATTAGCTTCATTATAGTGGGCAATCATTCCTTGAAGCACCTGGATGGCAATAAGATATTTCAATGTTATGCTGGAAAGCAGCTGGGGGCAGAGATTCTCAAAGTTATCTTTGTTTGGAAGCCAAACTGCACTTTTGGCAACCAATTTTTTAATAATAGCCACATATTTCAAACATTTTAATTTTTTTATATGTAGAAAAACTCTGCTACGTTTCCATTTATTTTTAATTTTGTATCTTTCTTGCACTGAACCATTGACAGAATATAATTTATTTAATTTATGCAGATGAAATTTAAAGTTGTATTTTACTCATCCATCTCTACAGGTGCTGGTGTGTGGTTGGATACCATTGTGGCATGGTTATAGACAATTCCTTTATTGTTTTAGAACAGCAGTGCTTAATCACATGAGTAATGATGTAATGGTTGTGGGTTTTGGAGTCTGCAATCAAGAGATGTGATACCAGGTTTTGGCTCAGACCCAGTCAGCCAGTCCTTCACTTGGTGGAAATGTCTTATTCTTCTGTAAGAAGCACCATAATGCTTTGACCTTTCGAGGTCAGACAGGCTGTTTGGGGGGACAGCACTGTAATGTCAGACCCCAGGTGTCTGCTTCTTCAGTAGCTGTGGTAAAATTGAAGAAATACACCAAACCTTCAATTTTACTCAGGGTATTATTTGTTAATTACCATATGGCTGCCTTTATACTGTTGTCAGTGGAAGACAGATACTCTCCTATGCTGTATTTTACGTATGAGGGGACTATTAACAAAACTTAAAAGCCAGATCAAATCTCTTCCACTCCTACATTTCATGCTCAGCAATTTTCTAGGCTTAGACAGAAAATGCAATAGCTTTTCCCCATTTAATTTTTTGAAGATCTGACTTTTTGAAATGGCAAACTGTTTTATTTTTCTCCTCTTGAAAGAAAACCTGGGTCAGATGAATCTGGAACAGCTAGACAGCTGGCTTTGTGAAAATTACACCAGTTATTTAAGAACTTAGAGAAGTTCTTGGGTATGGTCAAAAAGGAAAAACATGCCCAAAGTGGGATTCTAGCAAAAGTTACATGTACGAAGTTGTTATTGTGAAAAACACTGCTCAGCTGCTGGTTAACTCTGAAAGCAAACCAAGCAAAAGCTCTGCTTACTTTTTTTTCCCACTTAAAATACATAAACATCTTGGGAAGAAAGACTAACCCTAGGGTAACCATGCCTCTTGTGGCCTGGCAAGCAGGTTAGAGAGTCACACATCTCTCTGCATTCTCTTGGTCTCTTCACACAACTTTGGGTTTTGGTGTTAGCCCAGCTCTAGCAGGAAGGGGTGAGGCTGCCCAGAGCCAACACTTAGGACACCTCCTGCTACACTGGCTTGAAGCCAAGGACCAGTGTGTGCTCACCTCCCCCTGTTCCTTAAGTGCATGCTCTGTGTACTGCGGGGTGAAAGCATAAGTTTAGTTTCCCCTTAGTTCATTGCAAGTAGCATCTCTGTGTGATTCCTAGAAAAACATGACATTCTTTCAAGAGAAGGTTCTGCACCACCAGATTCAGAGTGCTTTCTTCTACCTAGGAGAAAAGAGCAGGATCAAATGTTTGCACCTCTCTGATCAAGTTTCTTGTTGGCTGGCTTGGACTGCAGTATTGCGTGTGCACTGGCTGTTAGAAACTCCCTGTTCCATGAGCTGTGCTTACATATTCCAGCATCCTCTCGACATCAGGGAAGAGAGTGTCATGTCTAAATCCATTGCTGGGTTTAGAAAGATCCTGGCTGTAGGAACACATCTAAAAATAACACTACAGAATCATAGGATTGTTTAGATTGGAAAAGACAACTTTAAGATCATCAAATCCAGCCACTAACAAAACACTGCCAAGTCCGTCACCAAACCATGTCCCTAAGTGCCATGTCTACACATCTTTTACATGCCTCCTGGGATGGTGACTCAAACACTTCCCTGAGCATTTGTGCTTGGTCACCCTTCCAGTGAAGAAGTTTTCCCCTAATATCCAATCTAAATTTCTCCCCTGGTCGACCTTGAGACTATTTCCTCTCATTCTTTTGCTTGCTTCCTGGAGGCCAACCCCCAAATACTACAAGCTTCTTTCAGTCAGCTGTAGAGAGTGGCAACGTCTCCACTCATTCTACCTTTTTTCAGACTAAGCAATGCCAGCTCTCTCAGCTGCTCCTCATAGGACTTGCATCTTTGGCTGAATAAAATATTTTGAAGCTCTTCCAAGCAAAACACTGTTGCATGCTTCAAACAGGCACAGCACTGCAGGACCCTGAGGCTGAGTCTATAGAGAAATGTCCAGTGCAGGACCCTTCTGAAGGTGCTGGGATCCATCCCTGATCAGTTAGTGGTGTTCTAAATGGATAGGAGGTGCAGGTGGGGGTGAGCACAGGCCAGCAATGAGCAGCTTAAATGTGTTGAGTCTGCCTGGGAGGCTGAGAGACTTCATTGAGGGAGCTGCAGGCCAGTCATGATCAGCTCAGCAGTGCAGACCTACCCTGAGTGAGGAGGGATTTCTCCTCTTTCTGGGAGTTGTGTCAGGATGTGCTGGCCCTGCCTGAAGAAGGAGCACACCTGCCTGTGCTATGGGTGTGAGCTGGCTGGCTGAAGCAGCACCAGCAGGGCCAGCAAAGCTGCCACTGCCTGGTGTCCCTTGGGCTGCTGGACCACAGTGATATTTGCATGGCTGCAAGCAGAGACACAGCTCAGTGTGTCACTGTGCTCATTCACACTGGCCAGTGGCAAGGGTGTCAGGGTGTAAAAAGGATGAAGAATGCCAGTCCTACCAGAACTGCGTTTGCTGTGTGACATCTGTGAAATGGTGGGTTTGAAAAACTTGGTATTTGTGGGTGAATTAAAGCAGGTATATAGTTCATCAGTGCCTTGCATGACCAGCTTTAAAAAGTTGTTATGGGCAATGACTTCTGAAAATTAATTTCAAAAATTCCTGTGTTGTTTCCCTTCAAGGACTATTTTAGTTCTACTCTTGGCTTTTTTATTTTTCTAGATAAGTTGCTGGATGTACTTGTTTGTCACATTTCAAACACTTGGTGTGATCAGACAGTAGAGGGGCTTAGTCACAGATAGATAATAAAATTGTTCTGAGTTGTTCTTTGAATATAAGCTATAAAAATACTCCTGAAAACTTTTAACAGAGCATTCTGTGCATTTCAGGCAAACAGATATTTGATATTTGAATGCATAGTAGATGTATAATAAAATTTAGAAGTTTCTGTGTGTATTCAGCTCTGTGACTGCTTAGCTGCTGTGGGAAGATATATTTTATTTTATTTAAAAAGCTGATCTTAAGGTCCTTTGATAAACTGCCTCCTAGTTTAATGTTTGCTATGAATTTCATTAAACTCTTTATGTGGTCTGTGCCAATCAGGACCATTAGCATTATCATGAACCAGTAACCTCAGGGAAAAAAATGGTTATGCTTAAAAACATAAAAGTAGGGTTATTAACAAAAAGTGACTTATCAAGTGTAAATAAAATGGCTTGAACAAAATGTGTGTCATTGTATGTGCAAGCCCTCATTTACCATCTGGTTTCTGTTTTATGACCCTAGCTATGGATTTATTTTCTGCTAGTGGACAAACAATTGGACAATGCTTAGAAACACAAGCTGGAATGTAGGGAAAGCTTATGGCAATCTTTCACATGCTCTGTATCATGTGGGGAAAGAAACAGTTTATAGAGAAGATGAGTTGAACTGTAAGCATTGCATTCTGATAATTCTTCCAAATAGTCATATAATTATGATTTCTTTTACTTCCTTCAGATTTTCATTGAAGTCCAGCTAAGAATGCAACCAACAAAATAAAGTGAAAAAGCTGGGCATTTGAAGAAGCATCCTTCTACTTGGTGAAAATGTCTCTTATTTTTTGACAACGATTAAAAGACAATGGGGTCAAACACTCTGGGAAAGGCTGCAACTTTAGATGAGCTTTTGAACACTTGTATTGAAATGTTTGGTATGCTCTTTTATTTTGTTATTAAAATTAATCTTTTAATATAAATCCTGCTGTTCTCTGGTTTAGCCAGTCTTTCTCTTGGCTAAGAACATTTCTGTTCTGTAAATTTTTCCATGTTTCAATTTGGCCCAGAGTCATGCAAGCCAAAATTTTAATCACATGCATACTGTATTAAATTTTCTTAATAAAGATAATGCACAATTGTGGGTATGGTGGCTTTTAAAATGCTGGCCTTTACCAAGAGAAATGTTTAGATGAATTATTCAAGGAGTTATTTCTGGCATTGATCTTTGTCTTGAGTGGTTACACAGCTGTGGTTTTGACCAGTCATTTTTTACAGGTTTTCCAAATCATCATGCAGTAATTGGCAAGAATATGATCTAAGGCTCATGTTATCTTTTTGCTCTTATTAAAATGTGATCTACCAGGTCTGAGGGGAAGAAGCGATGAAAAAGACCTTGATCCATAATGCCATTAATCATGACATGTATCACATTGCAGTCAAATGAGTTCATGGATGGGCTTAAGTGTTTTCAAATGGGGCTTAGATTCAAAAAGTTACATTTAGATTCCCTGGAGATGCAGGATAGATTTTGATTGGAATGAAGTACTGATTTTTTTTCCATGTGGAGAGAAACACGTGTCTAAAGGTGAGAGAGATTGAACAATTGATGGATGGGCAGACCTTGCTACCAGCAGCAGTGAATCCCATACATCCATTTCTGTAGGCCACCATCAAACTTGTTGCTCTAGAACTTAATTCAAGTATTAGCAGAGCCCGCACACTTGTTGTCTGTTGGAAATAATCTCTTGTACACACATTCTCTTGACAAGAGTAGTCCATGTGTGGCTCCTGTTTCTTGCATCTTGTCATCTACTGTCTTCTAAAAGAGTGACAGACAGAGAATAATCTAACATTGCAGATTCTGGGGAAGACTGATGGTCAACCAGTCTGCCTGGGAATAACTCTGTGCAGTTGCAGTGGCTACACTGCAAAGACACAAGGGTCTCTGTTAGGCAGCTGGAGATGTGACCCAGGGTACAGATGTGAGGTGCTGCTTTAACATTGAGTTCCTTGAAGCAAATCCATTTTTTAAAATAATTTAGCTGCTAACTTAAAGCTATAAAACTGCAAAAAAAAATATTGGAAGTAATTTTACAAAAGTCATCTTCCCGCCCTTTTGATGGACTAATTTTAGATTTGTCCCTTAGATTATAGGCACTTTTATATAAAGTTTAGCACAGTGCTGCCCATGCCTTATTTTTTTAGCTGTGGCCTGTTATCTTCACTTGTTTGGGTTTTTTCCTCTGTTTAAATAACTGTCACAGCATTCTAGCAAGTTACTGTTTAAAGGGCATATTTGTGCTCTGGTGGTCTTTCCTACCTTTTTGTTAGATAATGAGCCAACATTTCCATTTTTGATCCTTTCTGTCTGGCTGTCCTTGAAGAATAAAAGCTTCCCTCTTTTATGATGAGCTAACTCATAGTTTCTCTTTTGCAGATGACAAAGGCAACCCAGGCTCCAGCCATTTGCCAAGAACCTTTCTTTTAATGCATCGGTGGTATCTGCCTTCAACAGAGCTGGCTGGCAAGCTTCTGTCCACATATCCTTTCACAAAGTCCTGCAAATTGGCATTACAGTGTCAAAACCATATTATTTTCCTGACTGCTTGTTAAAAATGTACCAATTAAATTAGTGACAAACAAGGTTTAGAGACGAATTTTTCTTCAATGTAAAAGGTAGAAGCTCGTGAGCTTCTTTACGCTCACATAAAGACTTTGTGGGCTTTCTCCGTATGTACAAAAACACCGACTTTGCATCAGCCTTGAATAACTGCAAATATGAGGCCAAGATAGCTTTTCAAGTGTATCACAGCAGGTTAATACTGAATTACTGAAATTTGAATACTGAATTTCCAGTGACATCTGAGCACCTATATATCATTTATGCCTTTTAATTCAGTAATTATAATTTTTATATTTGGTTAGCTGGAGCTGGCAAGGAGCCTTTCAGCAGAATATTCAGAGTTGTAGAATAGAGGCATTTTTGATAGGGGAAAAAAATGGGCAGCCAGGAAACAGTCTCTCTCCGCTATGATGCTGTGAAAGTGAATCAAATATCAGAGGCATAATGTGGTTTTCTCTAGAAGAAAAGTCTGATACTTTTTAAAGTGCAACTGGTCTAGTATCAGCCTCCAGTGAATAAAAACAGCATTGCTGAATCAATGCACACAAAACTTTCTTTAGCTGACATACTTATAGAGATGCTGATGGGGAGAACTGCAATGAATTCAGACTGAAAATCTGCTACTTCATGAGGTAAACGCTCTTCTGGTCTTCAAGCATTTCGGTTTTATGATTCTGTTAATACTGTCAATGTAATTCTGTTTGTTTGAGGTTCTTTTTACTTGGTCTCCATTCTACAGTGAAGAGTGAATTTCTGTGTATTTAAAACAATTAAGTTGAGCCACCCAGATTTTAAGACACTTAACTGCAATGAGCTAAAAAGTTGATGGAAAACTTGTGTTACGATTTTTCTGGCTCATGAGTGTTAGGATTTATCACCTCTCAGAGGGCGACAAGTTCAGTGCCATACAGGGGAGAGACACATTTTGCTTCCAGGGTGTAACTTAGTGTGGGAGCAGAAAATTGTCTCTGTGCTGTACACTTCAGTTCATGCAATCCATTGCAATCCCTACATAATTTACAGTGACAGGAGTGTGTTAGTGATGCTGAAGTTGTTACACGTTGGGTGTATTCCAAACCTTGCACCAGCTCCTCTGACCTTGTTTCCATGGGAAAGCTTTCATGTGTTGGGCTTTCTTATGTAGGAACATTTCCCTGTAAAAGAGAAAGCATGAATATTTAAGTAATCATTACATAACTTGCTTCACTTGAACAAATGTTTTTTCCTCCTTCCTCTGGATGAAGTTACATGACTGAGAAAAAAGGTGAGGGAGGTTGCTGAAATCAGGGCTGATAAAGCCTTTCCCACTCCCCCTTACATGAAGGAGGGAGCTTATGTGGTTTACATGTAAGCTCATGTGGCTTACATCTGCTTTGCTCGGTTATCGTGGTGCAGCCGCCGCTCAAATGCACATTTGCATTTTCATTGAAAAGTCTTTTCCGAGCAGACAAAGTTGTCTCATTTGGACAGGGGCTAAGTGCAAGTGTCATCTGGGTGTCCTGGAAGCCTGAGTCAGGACACTGTGTGTCCTTCTGTGGGGTCACCTGAGACATCACTTTTATTTTGCATTTCAGTAGAATGCTGTTTTGTTGTGCTGTTATGAGTTAAGCAAAAAGATCGAAAAGATAAAGTGGCTTTTGCCACTTCAGCATCACTAATAATTACAGAAGAAACGAGCTGAGTTGACTGTCTCTGTCTAAACAACTGTGGATCTGAAATAAGTCATGTTTAAACAATGTATATAAAATATATGTAGCAACTGAATATTACAACTGAGTCTCTGGGCATCTCTTAACTGTTGTCTGTGGATTTCAGATACTGGATTTTGGAATTTCCTGCAGAGTTTAACTTGGATCTTGGGCTGATTCGTTTGACTGAAGAGTTTCAAGAAGTAGCCAGCCAGCTTGGATATGACAATCACATCCATCTTATTGATATCTCCAGCATGTAAGGATGTCATGGCAAGGACATCTTTGTGTCTGGAACAGCAGGATTCTAGTTCTGTACAAAGTATAAAAATATTAAGGCCCATCTTGATCTTGAGAGAGCAAAAAAAGCACTTGCAAAATTGTCTTTAAATTTGAAGCCACTAAAAATTTGAAGTTATAGTTACACAGTAAAGATTCCCATATGTATGTAATTTTTTCATATAAACAGGAAATAAATTATTTTATCTGACAAAGCAAGTGCCAATTAAGTGATTAGTATTACTTTTTTCCTAGAAGTTTTAATACGAAATAACAAGCAATGTAACGACTGGCATGCTGTGTAAATCTTAGATCTTCTCAGGGAAGCTTTCTTGTCCTCTCATCAGTAATCTGTTGGATTTTTGCAATATTCTCTGTTATTTAACTGGAGAATTTTTAGCATTCACATATGTAGTTGCATTACATCAAAATGATTACAATTACTATTTCTTTGACAAGCTGGAATGAAAGTTACTTTTTAAATATCACCAGACATGCTTTTGCATGTCATCTGATATTGTAGATTTAATAGAAGCTTATGTGAGCCTGACTAGAAATGAGTGGAAAAATATGGCATATGCACAGTATTTGGCTGTCTCTGTCGTTCATTACTCCAGGGACCTGTGGTCTTACAGAGGAAAAATTAATCCTTGATGTTATTCAAGTGTGTTTTTATTCTATATCAGAATTTGTTGTGAACTGTTCTTGTATTTCCAAAGCATCTTTAATTATGGCTTTCTGTATCATGGGGAAGAATATGTGATCCTTTCGTTGTGATAGACACCTGCTATTATTTATCACTTGGAGTAGTATCTTCTGTTACACTCTTGAACAGGTCTTATTCTAAGTGTTTGTCATGTGCTGGATGTCACAGACCACAGCTGTCATGGTCCTTCTGTGCTCAGTTTTACATGATGCATTCCAGCTGCGGGCTACACTGACATACACCCAAAGAGAACTGAGACTTATTCCTATTCTGTTGCAGTCCTTCCTATGACTGGATGAGAAGAGTCACACAGAGGAAGAAGATTTCCAAGAAAGGGAAAGCCTGCCTGCTGTTTGACCATCTGGAGCCCATCGAGCTAGCTGAACATCTCACTTTTCTGGAGCATAAATCTTTTAGGAGAATTTCTGTAAGAAGCCCACAACTTTGTCATTTGCAATTAGGAGCCTGTCTTTAAAAAGTGTTGACATGGTTTCACATTTATGACTATTTTCTCAACATTTCAGTGTAGTGAATCATTATACTCTCTCGTATGATATACATAGCCATGCACTTCCTTGACCTCTTTATGCCTGATGATTTTTGAGACTGAGGGAAATTCAGGCACAGTTACTTCTTTTAACAGAGGATTCTACAAGGACAAGAGGCAAAAGTGGATGAAAACTAAAGCTGAAGCTAGAACAAAACAAATGAGTAAGACAAATGCTGTAAGAAATGCTGATTTCTGCTGGCAAATATCCATATGAAAGGGTCACGTGATGTTACTGTATCAGGTGGCAAATGGATGCAGTAAGCTCTCAAGATGACAAATGAGACTTCTTTTAAAGTGCTTAGGAGAATGACAGAAATCAAATTCCCAAACTAAGAAAAACGTATGAGTTTTTTGTTTGTTTCAAGGGAGGAAGGAAAAAGAGATCAATGAGCAGCTGAGACCAGTCTAAATAGAATCACTTTTGATGTTGCTTAATAATGTTCAAAGGTTAATTACTCTAGACTTCAAATCATAAGAAAACACCCTATTGTAATCTGTGTAATGCTAACCTCAAAGAAGGAGGGAAGGACAAGAAAAAAGGCATGGGTTTCAAATTAGATTTAATATGCATTTGCATTCCTTTGGGGATTCCAGGAAGAAAACTCAAACCTGCAATGAATTTTCTTTTTTTTTTCCTTGCTGTTTCTAGCTTCTCTGTTAATTCTTCTGCTTGAATTCTGCTATCACAGATGATTCTCTGCATCCAGTGAGAGTTAATTAATCTTGTACTAATTGTTCTGTCAAAAAAAATGATAGTGTATCATATAGATAGATGATGGATAGATAGATGATTGATAGATATAGATATCTATAGATAGATAGATGATTGGTCTGAATTCTGTCTTTGGTTTTACCTGTTTAAAAAAATGGGGGAGAAGGAAAGGTAGTGTTAACTATAACAAAAAAAATTTAAATATTTTGAACACTGAAATACTGCTTATCTGCAGCTAGGAGACAAGCATCTGTTGTGTTAGAACATATACCCTCAAATGTTTTTCTGGCAGGCTGGTTTTGATTGACTAAACCCATCTTGTCTGGCATTACTAGCAACTCCCTACACAAGCTAAAATTATGTCATAAGTTACTGAAAACCTCCCTTTAAGGGACAGTTGAAAACTGCTTTTCAAACATTTATGGAAATTTTGGTTTTGGGATCCCGTAGAGTACCATGGCTTGAAGGTGCCAAATATAACTACACAGACTAAAATGTGTGAAGTAAGTTATGGGAAAGATGGAAGTAGCAATTACACTCATCTTGCAGGCTTCTGTTTTTCCTGACGCACAAACAAGTTGTAAGTTGACATTTAAGGAAAAACCACACCAAAACAACAGCAGAAAGATTTTAAGGATGAGATGTTGTGCAGCAGGGTCTGCTGACCCTGAGTCATGGTCAGAAGAATGAGAACAAAGAGGAGGAACTTTAAAAAGAAAAGTGTCAAAGTTTCAATTTGATTCTCCAGTTTGTCCACTGTTTCTCTGAAAGTGTCTTTTCTCGGTTAGTTCACAGACTACCAAAGTTATGTGATCCACGGCTGCTTGGAGAACAACCCTACTTTGGAGAGATCTATTGCTTTATTTAATGGTATCTCTAAATGGGTCCAGCTCATGGTTCTGAGCAAACCAACACCCCAGCAAAGAGCAGAAGTAATCACAAAGTTTATCAATGTTGCACAGGTAAGTACTGCAGAAGAGTCTTTTTCTGCCAGTATAAAGCAGGAATATAAATGAAGATTACCGTAAACAAATTAGCTGAAGCTTTTTGTGCTATTTCCTCAGTGAATAGGCTGTTCAACATCACTGGAGGTTATTTGTTCAGGTGCGCCTGCATTTTTTAACTAGCAGACATAACTTTATAATATTTTTGTTTGTCGTGTTCCAGTTGGCAACTGTCACTATTGTGTTTTTGTTCTGGAGCTGAGCTAACTTAAAAATTAAATTCTGAACCATTCTGTTATGTGCCCTAATTTAGCAATTTTGCTTTAGCCAGGATGAGTTGTCTCATTTAACTCGTTGTGTGTGTGTGACATTGAGTAGCTGCTACTTGTATATCATTAATTTTTAATTATGCATGATTAATCTCTCTTGCAGAAGCTCCTTCACCTTCAGAACTTCAACACATTGATGGCAGTTGTGGGAGGTCTAAGCCACAGCTCTATTTCTCGCCTGAAAGAGACTCATTCTCATCTGTCCTCAGAAGTCACAAAGGTATGATGGACTTCAGAATATAAGACATATCGAGGTGAACATCACCTCTTTTCAGTCTGATGGGTTCTGCAGTGCAAATGCCTCACCAGCACAATATTTGGATCATGGCAGAGCATCCTGAAAGGCACTTGGTTGCACTCCTCTCAATGGAGCAGGATCAGCTCCCAGGGATCCTCTGGTTGATTTCCTGTGCCAGAGAGGAAATTTACACTATCGACACCCTGACAAGGGCTGTGCTCATTTAAAACAATTTAGGAAATGCAATGAATGCTTTCACAGGGACTTGCTTCTCTGGCTGTTTGTAGGACTGGAACGAAATGACAGAGCTGGTCTCTTCCAATGGAAACTACTGCAACTACCGCAAGGCTTTTGCTGACTGTGTTGGCTTCAAAATTCCTATTTTAGGAGTCCATTTGAAAGACTTGATTGCTGTCCATGTCATTTTTCCTGATTGGATAGATGAGAACAAAGTTAACATAGTGAAAATGCAGCAGCTTTCCATCACATTGAGTGAACTGGTTTCCCTGCAAACTGCTTCTCATCATTTAGAGCCTAATTTGGATTTAATTAACCTGCTAACTGTAAGTATTGAACGTGTTTCAATTCATTGCTATGAGTCAAATGTTGAGTGTCAGTAGGAATACTCATATCTATAAAGTTAAGTGCATATTGTTATCTCAGTTTTGAAAAAGAAAAGGGAAAAATACAAAACAGGAAAAAGTTCACATGAGGTGTTAAGAAAGTCAGAGTTTTACTACAGTTGTATATGAGGGCTGGAAGCAGCAATAGGACTGTTATAAATTACCTCTTTCAATAATGGCAGATGGAGGGTTGTATTTGCATTAGAAATTAAATCATAGTTCTGACTACTTAGAATGGAGGCTTATGTCTCCTCTGGAATGATTGGATGACATGCTGGCATCACCACATAAGAGAAATTCTAGCTTGAGCATCATTCTGGTTTTGTTCCCCTGTGCTTTCTGTGTGACACAGTACCCTTCCTATTCAGTGAATAAAAATGTGATGGATTTATACTGGGACTTATCAGGTGTAGAGCTTCACACTAAGGAAGCTGACAAATATGAGCCTGAGCTTGGAGAAACCAAGCTGGAGTGGATATACCTATGGCTTCATTGTAATGAGGACTAGAAAAGTTTGGAGAAATTGGAAAACCTTCTTCAGTTGTGCCTTTTATGGAACAAGTAATAACCCTGATTAGTGGGAAAGGAAAGAGCAGGCACCAGATGCTGACCCCTGCAACAATCTTTAACTTAAATTTGGAACTATAAAGGTAGATATTTATTATCTTGTTTTGTTTTTGTAGGGACTGAGAGCTGCTTTCTTGTGGCACTCTTTCCCTTCCTGGTCATTTCTTACAAGCTTGGCTTTGAATAGGGGGGAGGGGAACCTCAGTCTTTAGGGAACTGAGCAATAAAAAAATGAGTCCAAAAGGGTAGAAATTAGACAATGTGAAGTGAGAGATGGAAGTTGAACTGCTGCTACCACTTTCATTAGCTGTTCTGTCTCCTTGGTGACAGTCTGTTTTCCAAAAGGAGCAGAAAGCTAGAGATTTTTTTAAGACCTCTCAAGTCTTCATATATTCATCATTTTATCACCCTGAGCTCACATAACATGTCTGGTTTTCAATTATTAAAAAATGCTTTCCTTGTTTTCTTTGTTTTCAGCAAAACAACAGGGATTTTATTTGTATATTCATACTTCTTGCAGTGTACTCCATTCACTAGGAGAAATAATTGAGTACATGAGTACTTTCTCACTTATGATACTGTGATGTATTCATTCATAATATAACTCTGCTGACTTTGTTACAGTTGAGCTAATCTGATCCNNNTTACAGTTGAGCTAATCTGATCATAAAAAATTAAGTTGCATTCTGCAATGTTGATTCCAGTCCTGATCAAGGGTTATAAATAAGGCAGACAGGTGTAGGTAAACTAAAACCTTTCTAGAGTAATTCTGTCTTCACATCAGTCACAGGAAGTGTAGCTGTGGACCAAGAGCATTTGATACTGTGGCAGTATTGATTTTAAATGGTAACTTCTGGAAAGGGAAAAACCAACAAATTTCTATGAAAGGTTCCTGGACCAGAATTTTGATGCATATACCACAATACGAATATTCTCATTTTTCTTCATGTATGTAGATTTTGTCTTTATCTCTGTATAAGAAGAAAATATTTTCTTTTTCTTTTTCTTTTTTTTTTCTTTTTTTTTTTTTACTCTAGTCTCTTAAATACTAATAATGGACTTAAACTGTAGATTAAGTTTTTCTGTCTATCATTTTGTTAAAAAGAAAGCTTTAAATTATTTACTTGGTTGAGAGAAAGAGGAGAAAAAAAGGGCTGCAGCCCAAAGAAGACAAGAACTGACAACTAAAAACAGTTGACCTTGCTATGTGCAAATGGTCTTTTAACAGATTTAGCCTCCCCTGCTGCCTACGTCATCTTCAGTTTTCAGAGCGTGAGGAATTAACCATTCCTTTTATTTCTGGGTCTTATCTCTCTTATGTCAACTGCAAAGAAAATTTTCCATCTTTACCTTATTTAGAGAAACTCCCTTTCAAACCTAGTAAATGTATATAAATGTGTAGATGGTTTCCAGCTGTGTGTGAATTGGCTGACCCAACTGTTTCTTCCCTTCTGCGGTTTTCCCACTGAGCAGCTTCTATCTGGGCAAGCTTTTAGTCAATCTCTTGTCCTGATGAGCAATGTGCAAGTCTCTTACCTGGCCTCCCTCCCTTGCAGTGCTGCCATTCACACCACACTTTGCAGGTGCCTGGCCTGTGCTTGCTTGACAAGTAAATCATTGGGTACTTGTTTGCTAGTCCAACATCTTGCACAAAAAGATAAAATGGGCATTTCATGGGCATGTGGGAATATGGCCTGGTTTTTCACTTCCTCAGTGGTAGAGTTCCATTTGCTCTAAGGGAGATGATACCTTTCAAGTTTTTTACCCTCCACCCCACCTCATCTTTTTGTAAGCACACAGCAATGTTTGGGGAGATTTTGATAAGAGCTATCAAGTGATAACTTGGGTTAAATGGGTGAGAGGTGGGTAGTAAACTTCTGGCTTATAGCTCAAGGGGCTTAAAAGCATTTTAAAGATGTTATTTTAAGTATAGACCAAAAGGGTTCATGAGGAACAAGAGGGTTCTTGGTTTCAGTGGTAGCTGCTGAATGGTCAACAGTTTGGAAAGCCAGTCTTCTCATGCCTTAAAAGTCTGCACACAAACTTAGAAATCTGCTTTCCCTCCATCCCCACACCCCTCCACCCCACCTCATCTTTTTGTAAGCATGAAAGGTCAGCGGGTAGCTCACGGAATTTTAGCTTTGAACAAGCAGCTGAAAGGAGCCAGCATTTTGCATGGAAGTTAGCATGCCACGAGGAAAAGTTTGCTCTGTGGACAGCAGGGACACATGGAGGTTTCCTGGCACAGGAGACTGCAAAAGCTGAGAGGGATGCAAGTCCTGCCTTGTGCTGTGTAAATGAGTCTGAATTACATGGGCAAGCAAAGTAAATGTGTTATAATTCCACTGCCAGTGAGCCAGAGTATGTTACATGGACTCACTTCTTAGTGCGTGATTGCTCTCAGTCTGTGATTATTCCTCTTTTACCTGACTTATTGGCCACACTTGCTGCACCTTCACTGAACTTTCTACCTGGTTCTGTACCGCTCCCTGGAATCCAAAATGTGGAGCTAAGAAGTAGTGAAAGAGGGCCTAAACACAAGCTTGGCAGTGCAGCAGAGAGGAAAAACAGCTTTAATGACAGTTTTGCCATTAGAAAACTTATATTTGGTAAGGATGCTAAAGGGATGACCTTGCCTGCTGCGCAGTATTTCCACATACTGCACAGCAGGCAAGTTGTTTGGTTTTCTTTTTGCATGATGCAAATAAAAACCTGTGGGTACATATTTCATCACTTTCTGTGGATTGGAAGTGAATCTCAGTTTCTCAACTAGACTACAGTGTATTTATATGAACTGTGTTAAAACTTATTCTGTGCCACCATTTTTCCTTGGCTATTTTTATTCTCAGTATCTATTTATCTAACCTGTTCTGAGGCTATATGCATATGACTGGAAAGTCCCAGTCATTTGTTCAGTCTAGTGAAGAGAATAAGAACTACCTAAACAATCAAACTGAAAGTCACCCTCCCTAACTTGTGTTCAGTAAGTTCCACTTAGAATGAAAGAAAAAATAAGTCATTAGTTTCTGACTACTCCCCTACCTTTCTCAATGCCCCTCCAAATTGCTCAGAAAAAAAATAGGACAGCAATGATAGTCAAATTGGAATAGAAAGTGCCACTCACTGTAGAGTTTATTCCAGGAAAATTCTTATACTCCAATTGTCAGAGGAAAACTGTAAATAAAATCTAAATTGAACACTTATATAACTGCCTATAACATGCTTGTAATTTTTGCACTGATGTATGAAACTTCTGAACTAGACAACACCTTGTCCACTGCGTGCTTACACAGTGTGCCTAATGAAGTTGTATCCACTGCTTAAGATTAAGTCATGTTCACGGAGGGAGAGATACAAGCTTGCTCAATAAATACTAATACATTTCCACTCCCAAATCCACACCCGGTTCATCTGGCCCACTGAGAAACCTGTGCTCTCACAGGAACCAAGCACCTTTTGAACTACCAATTCTGCTCTTGCTCCCAGTCTGACCTGATAGCATCATGCGATCCAACTGAGTGCTGCTTATTTTATGCCACTAAAGAACCTCAGAATATAGTCACTGAACATCTCACCACATGAACAATATTTATTCCAGCACTTTCTGGTTCCATTTTGTCCTTAGGACAGGCACTTACCTAAACCTGTGACAGCAGTATGCTGTCTGGGTAAAGGAACCTCACAGCCTTTCACTCTGCCTTTAACTACAAAGCACAAAAATCAGCAGTGTTTCAGCTAGACAAAATGAATAATGTGATCTCCAGACTTCTCTAAAGCTGTGTGTTTGCTTTGGGAACCTATCTTGGGAAAGGGCACAACTGATGTCTTACTCATTGTACAAAATTGTGCCTAAAAGAGGGTGGTTCCTAGAGGTGGTTCTGCAGGTGTCACTGGTCCTGCTTGCTACTTACTTGACTCTTCAGATTCTATAAAAATAACCTTCTGTCACAGTCATTTAGTCAGTCAGTAGTAATTCTATCTGTCTGCTCAGGAGCATCCTTTTAACTCAATCTTAGCTTAACTGGGGATTTGCAAGGTGGATGATGACTTCAAATCGTCATTTCTTCAAAGCTGGTTAATGCAGAAACATGACCACAGGAAACATGCAATATTTGTTTCTTCTCATTGTAAAACATTAGCTACAGTATTGATTACCTTTCTCCTTCATCATTCCAAAAGAGGAGGAATTTACTGCAGATATTGATCAGTGCAAGACCCCAGCTGCCAAAGTAAAAACAGATTCATGCTACTTTACTTTCTTTTTTTCTCAATAAATCCTCTAGGGAAAAGAATAAGAACATGATAGAAAAATCTTTCACTTATCTAGAAACACCTGGAAGGCAATTTGCCTTACTTTCTGAGAGGCGACCAGGAGTAGGACTGG
>VWYI01013728.1:144548-162677 GCA_013399455.1 Anthoscopus minutus | reverse complement strand
GGCTGGCGGAGCGAGCGCCTGCGCGCCCGGGGCACCCTCCGCTCGCCCTTGTCCTCGCAGCGCTTAACTGCGAGGCACCGGAGGGGTTTGTTGGCCGAGCTGCCCGGTAACGGGCTGTTCGTTTTCCCGCCCGTTGTTTGTGTCGCCCGAAGCAGTTGAAGAAAGCTGGCCCCCCGAGACCCGATAAAAAAGTGAATTTTCAGGCATTTTTGAACACGTATGGCCGTGGCTTGACTGCCAGGTGTAGCCAAATATGTTAAGCACACACATTTCTTTAGAATCGGCCAGGCATGATAAAACACATAGATTTCTTGAAAGCCACCCAGGCATGCATCCTCCAGCCTTCAGTAGCACAATAGAGGAAAACAAAACAGTGACACTGCGTGTGTGTGTGTGTACATGTACCTTATTCCATGAGCTCCTTGCACACTCTCAACACTGGTGCTGAGCTCCACGTTCCCTCAATGCCCCTGAGGTTTCCAGAAGCTGCACCACGCCGTATCTCCCGAGGGTTACCCATCCTCGGGCACCTGGATCAGAAGCCTGGTTGTAACAACCGCTCGGTACTCGCAAAATAAATCCTGTGGATGAGAAACACACATTCCCTAAGCCATGGTGCTGCTCTCACTGGCCTGACAGTGAGACTGTCTGTGAGTTGCCTGGATTTGCTTGGGAAAAGTGAAACAGCCCAGCTGAGCAGAGGGCTCCTGGTTCCTCTCTGTGAGCAACGTGTTCCTGCCTCCTGGCTCGTGTCTGCTCAAGCATTCCACAAGGTTTTCCTTGCAGAGCCAACTTTTGGCTGGATCAGCAAACAGCGAGCGTGATCCTGTTGGCTGCACGAGGCCATGGATGCCCCTAGGGGCCTGGCAAGAGCTCTTAACCTGGCACAGAAAGGCACTGGCAGGATTATCCCTTGAGCAGTGCCACAAACCACAGGTGAACCCTGACCCCAGCTGCCCCCAGCACCCTGCTGGACAGAGCCATGCTCAGAGCAGCTCCTCCAGGCATCCTCCTCCCAGCAGATGAACCATCATCAAAGCCAGCACTACCTAACGAGGTTTATCCTCGCTGTTTTCTATTACATTCCCATCATACTAAGCATAGTAAGAAAAATATTGTTTAAGTATTCCTGGTTTTCATACTGAAGCCCCCCCCTTACACCTCCTTCCCCGCTGTTGCTAGACCCATGCACTCCAGCACTCTTCCCTGACCTGCTGTGCTGAAGGGATGGAGTCTTGGGAGGCTCTTCCAAATGTTTTTACCCACATGGTGCCTGAAGGCTTTAATGAGGTCCACATAGATAAATCATACAAAGAAATTTTAGTTCAAAGCTATCATTAGAACTTGGGGAAGGTGGGCCTGTGCCTGCTGTGAGGGATAGAGGTAAAAGCTTTAATGCTGATACAGGCCTGGCTGGAAAACTGAAATACGAAATTAACACGAGGAAAAATATTTACCCCTCTACACCTTTGAACTTATTTGTTTTCTAGAGGACACTAATATTTACATTCCCCTTAAAAGAAACGTGCACTTTCTTCTCACAAAAATATTTTCATGTTTGACTAGACTTATTTTTAAACTCTTATCAATACAGAGAGAATGTGTCCCAGAACAACCAAAATAAGGCAGAGGGAGAAATTATTTCTATTCTTAGTGTAACACCACAACTTAAAGTTACCAGGTTTGAAATAGAAAATCCAGGATAGCCAAAACTCTGGGTCTTATTCCAATTCCATTGGTGGGCAGGAAATGGAGAGCCTTTAAGTCTACTTAAGATAAAATCAAGCCCAGAAGTTACTCCACGCAGTATTTTTAAGCCAAGGTCAGCTTAAATCCAAAAGATTTATCTGAAAAATGAGCCCCTGTGTGTATTTGTAACCTGTGATTTAGCAGCTTCACTTTGCCTTAGGACAGACAGCAGAACTGTAGTTTTCTATGCCTTTGTTCCTTTCTTTGTTAATGCAGCAAGAATTAGAACTATTTTAGCAATTAGTGCCAACAATTCATATAGTTTTTAGATTTAGATTTGTTCTGTTTTCAGATCCTTCTATTTTTACACCTGAGAATTATTTTTTCAGCATCATTTTAGTCACTTCAAGGAAATTGGTTCTTCTCAGACTCTCACCATGCCTTGCACATGGACAATGCAGTGAGTCACTGCATCCCAGCCTGGGGCCATGGAAAATGGGTGACAGGATTTTTCTTTTTAGGTGAGCTCTTGGTGTTACGTGCAAGTTTCTGACCCCTGAGTGCAGCTGCCTGGAAGCAGGGGTATCTCCTGGGTGTGACAGGGACTGGAGCTGGTGGCTGCTGTAGGTTAGTGCTGATGTGAGCTTTGTGGATTCTCACAGCACCCCTGCCTGATTGCCTGCTGCTTTTTTGAAGATTGCATTTTTGGGATGTTTGCCTCTGATGCTGATTTCCATCACCAGTTTCATTCCTTCCATTGCCTCCCATGACCTTTTGGGGGAGTGTCTACAAATTAGCTCCTGATATTTTCCCTGTTTCTTTTCATTCTCTCTCTTCTTAAAGGAGTTTTTCCTTCATTTTCTTTCCAATAAGGAATGATGCAAAATTTTCTCAGCCCTTCCTTCTGTACACTTATTACAGATGATAAAATATATTTGACATTTGAAATTTATTTGTAGAAATTACTTTTAAAAGGGTAAACTAATTATCAAAGCTTCAAGATACCTTAGCCACACAAACTTAAAAGCTCATGTCATAAGAGAAATGAATTGATTAATTACCTTTGTCTTCTGTAACCCAGTTGATGACTCAGATGTGAAGCACCAGGAAAGCTGCTCCTGACACACTGAGCCATTCTCGAGGAAGTTTGAGATTAACAGATGAAATACAATGCCCTGCAAAACAATTCAATACCTTTAAAGTAAGGTAACAAAATAACTGTGATATTTAGATTCACACTTTGCAGGTTGGGGCTAAATCAGGGGCTCTTCCACTCCTGTCTGCTCTGTAACATACCAGAGGCTCAATTCCTTTTGGGGGGAAAGCTGGCAGCTTCTGATGGTCTTATGCATATGCACACAGCACGAATAGCCCAGGCTTGAATGTTGTCTCTAGGCAATAACTTAAATTTTGCCCAAATTTTTCTCATGGTCTAGAAAAAAAAGAATATTTCATCCTTAATTCTTCCCAGCATATGATGTTGCATCTCCAGTTATCAGCATGGTAACTGAAAAGAGATTTTATAAATGTTGTCTCATCATATAACTTTAAAGTTAAGGAAAATTACATCTTTTATGCTTTAACTTGCTTTATATTAGGTGGCATTCCCATTTACCTCAGTACATTTATTTTCATGCATGAAATTCCAAGACCTTCTTCATAAGCAAAGAGGAGTAGCTGAGTAAAAGTGCTGTCTTTAAATTATTTATGCTTCTTCTGCTTAGCAGTGGAAGATGCTTCTCTGAACATTGTTCTAAAAGCTCCCAAGTCATTTAGTCCATTGCTTTATCCTTGGTTGATGCCATCCAAGGGTCAAAGACAAGCTGATGTCCAGGCTGCCAGAATTTATTCAGACAGAACCAGAAGCTGCTGGGCACTTGACACTATTTAACAAAAGCAAAAATATGACTGTGAATATTCATAGCCTTTTCTGGGACTTAAAATATTTACCCTGTTAGGGCAGCCCTGGCATTTTCCAGGGGAATGGAGCAGTCACTGCCCAACTGACAATAAATGACACTCACAGGTATGACCCCTCTACAAATCCTGCAACAGCCCAGTAAGCAGAATCAGGCATTCACCACCGTGGAGCTGGAAGCTGATTCACTGGCATCAGTTACTTGAGAAGACAATTCATTTAATCAGGAGGCTGTAAAGAGCCCTTCCATAGCCTTATCAGATTGAAAAGCCCTTGTCAGACAATCCTCTTCCAGGGAGTTCTCTAAGAATACCAGGGAATTGTTTTCCTGATGCTGCATGTGGTATCAAAGGAGGCTGCAGAGTGCAGATGTGGGCGTCTCACACCTTCAATGGACCAAGAGCAGCATGTAATCTGCTCAGAATTTGAAATATTTCCCTCTTGCTCCCAGCTCTGAGACAACAATTGCAAATAAATAGGAAAGAAAAAAGCACGTTACTACCACTCTGTGTATTATGAAACTTAATTCTGTCTTCAGCTCTGCTTTAGTGAAGAGTTTGAGGTTGCTGGAGCTGTGAGGATATCAATGGTTGATTTATGCTTCCTCTAAATAACATCAGTATTTACTATAAGAGTTCATTCTAGAATGCATTAAAAACAAACAAACACTGAGCTTAGAGATAAAGAAATATAAATACTTCTTATGCAAAATATTCACAGCACTGTGAAAACTCACTTCAACAAGCCAGAAGCTGCTGGGTCAAAACACCCACATCCTTTAACTTCAGGGCAAAATCTTAAATTCCTTGGTTCTTTTCATCTGAGGATAAAATCACAGACACTTAGTTCAGAAAACAAACAAATACTAATAATTTGTTTTAAGTACATAATTTGCCAGAGCTGGAAGTCACTTGTTATCAATTACAGAATTAATTTATTCCATACTTGACCTTTCAGTACTCAGTGTCTTTTTAACTTTCAAAGCATATTTATTCAAGGAGTTTCACTGAATGTTGCCTATCTTTCAAAGGAGCTTCCCATTTTGTGGTGCATCCAAAAACTGACTCTCAAACAGGTTCCTTAACTGAAGAAATCTTCCTTGCTCCATGAGTAATTTACTGGTGTTTGGATCTGTGTGCCCAGATCTTATGTGAATACAAGAAAAATGTAGAAAGATCAATGTATTCTTCATTCAATCCCCAAACAAAATACAAAGGAAAATATAACTTACTTTACATAAAAGTTATGCTGTCATATTCCTCCAAACTAAGCAGTATAATTCTCACTTTGATCAGCAGTCAGAGTAGAATATGAGAATACTAACAACACATGTTCATTTTTATTAGTTTCTTCAAATTAACACTTTCATAAACTCTTTCTTTCTGGTATAATTAATGTGTGACTGTAAACCAACACTGATAATAAAATCTGCACTTTAGACACAAGTGTTGTTTAGCCAGATTCTCAGGACTGTTCTTGTAACTCTCATTCAGACCTATTGGACAGAGATTAGACTGTGAGGAAACAGGCATCAAACACATAAAATTAACAGCGATTTCAGCAAACCCAGGGTATGGCTTGTAGAAATGAAAAACCTGCTAAAATTCATCCATCAAAACTGTTCTCATACACAACTAAACATTCTATTTCTGGTAAAAACTGGTACTTTTAATTTCAGGAAATGACAGGTGAAAGCAAGCACACACATAGGGATTCCACAAGATCCCACTGTTGTATCTTGGCAATCACTAAAACACACTTGAGTCTCCTTGTGTTGCACCTGCACGTTTTTTTTCACAAAATCCTTCAATTATTATTTTAAAACCCCACCTTTCTACCCCACATCACTTACTGGATGTGCACACATGAAGCTTAACTGTGCTACTGCTTCCTTTTTTCAGTACAGATTATAACTTCCTTACTTTTAAAAAAATGGTTGCTGTTGTGTTTTCCTATGATCTGTTCACTGAACCCACTAAAAAACCATGCCTGGCTTCAGGGCAGTATTTGGAAGCCCCTAAAAATCCTGGACATCCTCTCAGCTCCCTGATATGGCCCCAGTGCCACTGTGTGCACCACAGGTGACAGCAATATCCAGCAGCGCAGAGCTCTTTCTCCCCATCTTGTTTCTGGCCAGTTGCATTCTTGATTTATACTGGATTTTATTGTGTGTCTCCAGCCCTATAAATAGTTATCTGCAGGGTAACTAGAAGCAGCTGTGTCCATCCCTCCAGTGTTCATATCTTGCATTTCACAGTTTTATGCTGTTCTGCTGGTAATAAATGGCGTCAGATGGTAGGTTAGCTTTAGGCTTTAAAATTTCTCTTATTTTTAGTTATTCCGGCTCTCAAAAGAAGTGCATTATACTGAACCACACTATTATTAGGCTTTTTGTGCTAGATGTATAGGCATATAGTATAAGCCTTTTGTCTAGGCAATCTAAAACCCATTTTGAAGATATAATGAGAAGTATTTACCAAGTAAAGTTTCTTTTTTAAACTGGAGACCCCATTCCTGGCACTACTAATTATCTAGAAGAATGAACTGCCACACAGCAAGTGGGTGCAAGCACATTCTTTTTGGTGGTTCGTGACTATTTTTAACTTTAATTTCCTTTGTAATTATTTCCTTTCCTGGATTCATAAATCTGCGGTAGCCTGTTATATAAAACTGAACTACCCCATGTTTACAAATAATTCTGGCTTATACTCCATGTTCTTTGCACTTTGGAAATTCCCACAGACTTGAAATTTGGGTGTACAAAGACAGACACAGGGGTGTCACCCCATGTTTAATACCAGCTCTGTACAGTAAGCCTTTTTTAATAGCAAATATCCACCTACATTTCTTTTAAACCTCCTCCAGCGTTTTTGTTGGAGAAGCTACTTTTCACTTGGTGTCTCAATGACTGCTGTGTGGCAGGACCATACTGAGACTTTGTGGGAGTTTATTCCTTTCATTACTTGTTCATTTTTTGGTTTAAAAGTGAAAAGGATGGAGGAATCCAACAGTGAATTCTTCATGCACAAATATAACATGGATTTTAAGGGGTGATATAATTGTGCCACTGAGGGAATAATGATGCTTAAGTGCAGATTTTAGGAAAATGATTTAGAGGTGAAAGAGGAGATGTAAAGGTAATAACTGTGGCACAAAAACCAGACCAAAAGCTGTCAAAATTGTGCTCGTGGAGAGCCATTAAACACAGGAAACAGTGATGGTTTATTATTGTAAATTACTTATTATTGTAAATTACTGTGCTATGCAACTTACCTATGTTCAGTGCTTGAAATGGTTGTGCCCTAAGTGACCAAGGGCTTTGGAAGTTGCCTAGGAGATCCTCTGGCACATTATATACCTCTAATGTCATCTTTTCCCAATCTTTTGTGGATAGCTGCTTGGCAGGATTACTTTGAGGCCACAGTGGTGACCACACTCAGCTAGAGCAGTACCTGCTCACATGAGTGGGTAAAGTGACTTCTTTACATGTATTTTTCAGGTCTCCTGTGTTTTCTGGGGTAAATGGGAAAAAGATAGCATTGACAAAGCTGTAAGAACAGTGTCTTAATTCACTGTGGATACCTCCACTTCCAAACACTAGTGTCAAATTGCTAAGATCCTGCATCTTACCTTCCAGGCTCCCAACACATCAGCATGAGCAAGGTGACTTTAAAAATGCCACTAAAATAACAAGCAGCAGTAGAAATAGAAGAGGAAAGTCTTCAAGACATGCTGCATCTAGGGAATAAAGTAATGAGGTGTCAGCTGACCATGGAGCTCTGGCCCACTGGGAGCTACCAAGCCCTCAGCTTAGAGAGTGGGATCATATCAGGAGAAAGCAGAGCAGCATATGTGAGGCTTGCTCCTGTTCTCAGAGAAATCACTGGAAGTTTTGATCATGACATCCATGGAGACAGGGTGCATGCCATTAATATTCCCCAGAGACCCAGAGGGAGTGTTGCTGACACTTTGAGAGTGTAATCACTGCAGATCCCACCTGGGTAATGCACAAAGCAGTGCAAATAAATGTATTGTTGTTGGTAATAAAATATGATGATGAAAACTTGCTGGTGGTAACACTTAGCATTGCTAATACACAGCTCACAAGCTTGGAGACATCTGATTTTGGTGATTTTAACTAATGAATACTTCAATAATTACATTTACAAGGAGTAAGTAATTTATAAACAAGCAATTTATCACATTTGCTTTCATTAAACTAAGCAGCTTCCCTGATTATATTCTGGCTATTCTGCCATTTGCCATCCTGCAAGAGTGAGGTGGTTTTTGCCTTCAGATAAAATCAGCTCCTCATTTTTTCCCATCTCATGGGTAGCTGGCAAATGACAGCTCAACATTTTCTGTTTGCACAGTGTGTCCTCTCTGTCTACCTGAGCCATCCTTGAAAGCTGTCAACACCAGCAGGTGCCCTTGAACTATGGGTCAGAGTTACTGAAACTGCTGTTGTTGAAAAGAGAACACTGGTCACCATTCCTGTGCTGCCTCAAAAGCTGTTATCTGAAATCCTGGATGCTTCCTATGGCAGTGGCCAGAATGGGGAGATAGGGAAGCACTATCTTCTGGCAGAAGGAGCTGCACAGTTTCCCTTTCAGCCTGCAGTTATCCCACTTCCCTGGCTCAACATGTGCACAGGAAAGAGTTTGTTGATAGATTTTGAAATGAGTTTATGGAGTTTACACTTTTATTTTTATGAAATTTACATTTGCAAGAGGCAGGGAAGGAAACCAAAAATACGACTTACTAGGGAAAGTGTTTTCAGTATTAACTGTTTAATATAAGAAACTCTTCTCCTACCAAGTAAGACTTCAAAATCTTTAGGAACAGGGTTTCCACTAAACTGACAGTATTTCTTTGACTTTGACCGTATTAGTCATTGCTTTTGCAGACTTTGCAAAAAGAAAAACTGCTGGCTATAGCACCAACATTCCCACAAAAGGCTCTGTCTACCTGACAAGCCTACTCTCTTGGCCTAGTGCAATGTAGATGCCAGCTAAGTATTTCAGTCTAAGAACAAGCATCTTTGTTAGTCCAGAGTCAGCTCTTCCTGGCAGTGAGCAGCCCTGGATCAAATGGTGTCCCCTAGGTGCATTTCTCTTTGTCACCGTCACCCACAGACACATCCTCTGAAAGCAAAGGTCCCAAGTGTGCTGCAGCTGACTGCTGAGCAGGGGGCATCATTCAAGCACCAAAATGGCTTTTGACCAGCCAAACTCCTGGAGTTGTTTCTTAATCAGCTCTTTTAGTACTTTGTATTGATTACAGATCTAATCTGAAGCCCATTAAAACCCGTGAGGACGGGCTGTGTCTCAGGGCTCTGACAATGATGACAGAAGTAATTGATTTAATGTAACAATCTGTAAACACAAAATCCTCCTGAATACTTATATATTCTTTTACTATTTGCTCTCAATTTTCTACATGTTTCCCTCTCTGGCACTTGCTGCTGCATCTCCCACCTGCCCCTCCCTAGCTTCAGAGCCCTGGGTGTATCTGATGCAGAGGGGATGGAGGAGGTTGGTGCTGACAAATTGGAAAGAGGCAGGGAGAGCAGGGACAAAGAGAAATTGCACACCAGCAGAGCAGTGAGCTTCTGACAGGGTGACTTGGCAGCTCTTGCTCCCCTCTCCAAGGTGGATACAACTTCTACAGAAGCAAGTGAGTTAGAGGAGAAGAGTTATCATGAGGTCAGGGAGCTCAGAGAGGGCTTGGAAACTGTACCTGGGTGCTTTCCATCAGTGTTGTTGATCTGTCTTCCAAACAAACAACCCCAGACTGAGACCTTGACACAGCCTTCTGGTGGTATTAATAGTTTTCCAGCTCCCAGGAAACACAGGACTTAGTGTGGGTCTTATAGGGACTTAAGAGATAATGCCTGCTCTGCCTAGCAGGGCATGTGCTGAAAACTTGCACCTCTGATCCCAACTGAGAGTATCACCAGGAGTGCTGGGCTGAAAATACCCCAGGTTCCCTCCCAGAAATGCTGTGTCTGGTACACAACTGAGATGAGATGGGAGCACACACAGCACAGCCCTTGAGCTCATAGTTGAGACCTAATCACCTTGAGAAAATGAGCATCAAGCTTCTTTCCTACTTCCCCATTCACCTCTGATGGTCACCTCTGCCTCAGCCCAGCTCCAGCAACCACAAAGATGGAGAATCACTTTAAAACAGAGCTTTTGTGGTTTACAGCAGTAATGAGCTCTTTGGGTGCTTCTCTCTGGGAGAAGTGCTCTCTTTCAGCCTGGAAAAAACAGTGATCTGAGAGCTGAAATTGAGCATAATTTTACTTTTAGTGAGGGAAGGGGATAATAAAAGCTGATAACACCTGCAGGTAACAGCAGAATTCAGTATGCTCAGAAGGGCTGCTGTTTGGGGTTGGGGGTTATGGTGGGTATTTGTTTGAGGGTGTGTGCTCTGTTTACATTTTAGACTCAGGCAAGGGAGTCCACTCTTGTGTGTGCTGTTTTGTTTTTCTTGCCTGAACTGCAGTGCTGTGTATTTTAAATTCAAAAAGCGGAAACTCCAGCACGTACTTCAAAAGATTATCAAGTATTGTTTTATACTCTGTGCTGGACCTACAATAAAGTATCAGCAATTCTCTGAGGTGTGGGAGTCCTTCCTCAGCTCCCCTGGCCTAGCTCCAGAAACAAAGTACCTACCAGAACCTTCTGTTCAGCTAAGAACTTCCTAAAGCTTCTGACTGAACTTTATCAATTCCTTATGGTTACCTAGGTCCTGTAAAAGACAAAGACATGCAGTACTGAATTAAACATGTTTCTTTTTCTTTTGCATGTGCAATGCTAAGGGACAATTGCTCAGACAATTTCATTTACTGTTTCAGTAAGAGCTTTCATTAAAAATTCCAGTATTGGTGGACCTACACTGCCTCAAACATCAGCTTTATGCTTTTATGCTTTTCAGCCTTTTAAAATGCTGCTTCTGTAGAGTCTCTGGCTTTACCCAGACTGATAAGGAGCCTCTAAAGCAACTGGTATTGATTCCAGCCTGCCAAAGGTAGCACTGGCAGCAGCATTAGGTGTCCTTCAGATGATCTATGCAGAAAGTCTCTCCTATTTGTCAGCAGCAGCTGCTTGAGGGCAGTTCCATCCCTGCAGTTCAGTCAGGGAACAGATAACATGAGCTCTCCTCAGCCACTCCAGCATTAAATCAGCCAAGTTACTTCAGGCAGCCACAGCAGCATCACAGAAGAGATGGGCTGACTTCTGCAGTGGTGCTGTTGAGGAGAACTCCAGGGATTGATCCCCCAGGCTGAGCTGCCACAGTGAGCTCTGGCACAGCAGTAACCAGCAGCTCTGTGTGTCTAAAGCTGCCACCAGCTTCTCAGTAATGATTGTCAGAACACAGCCTTAGTTTAGGAAATGCTAAAACTACTGTTGGATTTAAACCCAGGTGTCACCTTCTCAGGAGTACATGATGTCATCAAAGTTCACCAGAGACTTTTCTACATGCATGTCCCTAATAGTGGGTCCTTTAAAGAGCAAAAGGTCTCTTAAAATCCTTTGAGTACTAGAGGACTCATTGCCACTAGCATCACTGACAGGACTTACTTTAGACTCTGATGCAAAATCGTAATTAAACTGAAGAACAACCCTGCAGTCCTCTCTGCATAATCCCTAGCTCCATAATTTCTTCTGCAAAACTGACTCTTTTTTCATTAGATACAAATAGAACTGGCTCAAGTTCATTTCTTGCACAGTAACTGAAAACTTGTGATAAACTCCCAGTATATTTGGTGGTATCAGTAGGTAAGCAGGTCTGCTGGCACTTTTGTGCTCTCAAGCAGCATGTGGCCCTTAGATAGGACTCTCCGGAAATGAGCTTTCCCACCACATTACCTAAATACCACACTCCAGGATGGCAGTATTTACTTTCCTTTCCAGTTTCCTGGTCTGTAAATTCTTCTCACAGCTCCTGACCCTCACAGGATCATACACACCACCAGGTAGTTTTTTTCCATTTGTAGCTGTACTTTTATCCTTCTCACCTGGTCTGGCTGCATCTCGTAGGTTCATCTCATTCTCTTTGCAGCCTATGAAAGAAAAAAGCAAATGCAGAGTTTCTCATTCACTGTATTGCAGAACTCCTGAATTTGATGGTCTTTCATTAAATTGCTCTGTTGGCAAGTTCAGAAGAAATAAAAACTACACTGACAAAAGAAGAAAAACAGCTTTTTCCACCTTCGTAGACTTCTCATAAGTTAATTACCAGTGTCAATCTATAATCAGAAAGACAGAGGGCAAATTGTCTTTTGTTCTTATTGAACCACATACAAAGACTGAATTTTATTATGATACAAAAGGAAAGAATTTGTCATCATTAACTGTAATGTTTTCGGGAAGGAGGTTAGATAGGAGACTTAGCATCATTAAAGGTTTTTATCTAAAGATTTCCTGCCTCAAGTAATTGTTCTGAAGAAGTAAACACACAGAGAAATTATGTCATTAATTCTCTTTAATGAAGTTCTGTGGTAAGTGTTGTTTTGTAGGCTCATTTGAAGAGTTTTTGAAAAAATCTGTGGGGTTTTGTTTATTTACTTTACTATTTTATTTTGCAGATGCTTTGCAAAACTGACTAAATAATATATTTTGTGTTCACTGTATTCCTACTAGCTTAGCTCTTTGAAATCAAATGGGGTGGCTGGTTATGGGGGTCCTTTCCATAATTACCAGTGGAGCCTCAGGAAGCTAGCATGGATAGCATGGCTAGCATGGATACAGCAAATTTGGTTAAAAAGATGATTTTTAATTATCTTTTATAATTATCTTTTATAATATTCATAAGCATCTGGTTAAAATGCTGCACATATCCGTGCAGTGCTGTAATACTGTGTAGCTCATCCAAAATACCTGTGAAGGATCACCTAGTCAAACATTATCAATACTCCTTGTTTAATTCTTCTGAATATTCCTCCCCTTCACTGGGCAGTTCCTAACTTTGCAGTGTCTGCATTTCTTTTTCTGACACTTAATCCACATAGTACACATAATCCTGATCTGGGCAATTTATTCTTTCTGGGTTTCCATTGCTTGAGATACTGAAGCAGATAAACAGAGACCAGTACCTCAACATTTGAAATATGTATACAAAGAAGTTTTAGTAGGTACTCTTTCTATCAGCAAATCTGCAGCACTTCAAACTCTGTCTTTTTATTTGGTAGTACAACATTCTAATCTAAAAAGCAACTTTAAAGAGTTTTCCCAATGAGATCTCTCCTCAGGTCCCTCAGTAAGATGTTTCTCTGAAGGAATCTCATGAGAACTTCCTGCCTGTTCTTGTATAACAGGCATGGTCTATTAGCAATTAATTTAAAATATTTTCCAGAATAGAGCTGCATTCTAGCAGCTATTGGTGGTGCAAGTAATGCTCCATTGTGTTGCCAATGAACTGTCTGATTATACAATTATTTTTCCTTTAGTGTAGGACCTGATGCTCTAACAAAGTTTTGACCCTTCTTAACTTGTGGAGCAGTGTAAAGCTTGTCTTTACTGACTTTATTATGATATTACTTCTCACCTGTAACTCTTTAGGAGGCATGAAAAGTGAGGGGAAATTATCTGTCATTTGCTTTCTCATTGCACTCTTCAGTGGAATTCCTGGTAGGAAATCTGTAATGTCAATGAGTTTTCAAATGCTCCCATCTTTTTCAAGTTTTCATGGAATGTGGTTTCTTTTTCATCACATACATATGCAGAAAACTGGGTAAAATCTGGTGAAGGAAATAAAATTGTGATGAAAAGAATTTTATCACTTCAGAAAATACCTGTCTGCCAGAGTGAGATTCACATGAAAATAACATCTTGCTAAGCATGATGACAAACCCCAAAGCATGCATTCTCTTTCCATACAACAGCATAAAGAATATTCCTTTCCCCTCTAAACTTACACATGCCTTTGGGGAATGAATAAAAGCAGAGAATTGTTTTATTAACACCTTCTGCTCCCAAGTACCTCTGCAGGACCTGCACCATTAGTAAGGACATAATGGAAGAGGCTTGAGTGAAGGAGGTCAGAAGAACTGTATAGGAAAGGCTACATTATTCTTCCCATACAGAGGCTCTAAGACTCTCTGCTCCAATCTCAATTTTCCAATTTTCCTGCTTCTTTGTTCCCAAAGGCACATTAAAGAAGAGGGAGCATTTGTTCTGCATCTGTTTCTTTCTGAATAATGAGCGATCATTTCTGTTATCTGATTCGGGCTTGCTACATTCCAAATTAATTAAAAATTAAAGGGGAAAAAAAGGAAAAAAATTATTTTAACATCCTACAGTGCTGAATACCTTGGACAGCACAGCTGCTTGGCTGTGTGGTTTGAGAGAACTACTCTTTGCTCTTGCTGCTGTGGGCATGTGAAGGATGTCCCGGTCATGGTGACTTGGAGTAAGCAAATTGTCAGGATAAAGACTGAGAATTTTATCCTTCTCAGGATAAAGTTTGGGCGGTTTCTTGGGAATCTGAGCCAAGGTACTACAGGTCCCTGTTCTCTGAGGTAAGGCTCCTTTGGAACAGTACAATATGCTCTTTGAGGTGTTTTGTTAATAGCATCCAAGCACGCAGGTAGGACGTAGCTCTCCTCCCACAAAGCAAAATTACAGGAACAATTAATAAAAGGTCTCCAATTCAGGGGATTACTCTGCCTGTGACTTGAGCCTGAGGAGGATCGTTATCACCAGCCAGCAGAGGATCTATAAATAACCCACAGAGCTGAGTTTAAAGTATTAGTTTAGCCTCTCAGTGGGAATTCAGAGCATTGTCTAAGTGTGGTTTGAGGCAAATATTATCAAAAAGCAACTTATTGTTTTACTTCACAGCAGCGAGGAAATCAGCATTTCTTATTATCAGGACAACTGACATTATTCCAGCCCATCTCCAAGACTCGTGGCAGAACAGGGAGAAAGAATGAGGCAAAGCTGCAATTCCCCAGCAAGCACCTTTTCTCAGAGAAGGGGAGGAGAGGATACCCTAGTTCTGAAAATGCTGACTGATGGTTGTGGAAATAGGCCCAGTCCACCCCTTCATGGGCAGGTAGAGCAGCAGCAGGCAGGCTCCTCTTCCACATCAGGTTCTGCAGAAATGTTGCTTCCATAAAAATTTATTTCATGTGTTCCTATAAAGGTTGTGCACGCATTCTATCTGGCCAAGTATTTTGCATCTCCCTCAGCTGGCTGGGCACGAGATGAGGACTTGCAGGCTTTATCAGATTGTGAAGCTATCCTGTTGATTTAGTTTGTGCATTCAACCCCATGCCTGGTGATGTGGTCCTTGCTTTCATGAAAAAATGTTGCACTCCTGCCAGTGAAAACATACAGTATTTTTCTTGCTGAAACAGTGATATTACCTCCAGAAATGTTGATAAATCCATATACAAAAGCAAAGTAGTCCAATACCATGCTGCTAGAACTATCATCCCTTAAAAATAATGCTTGAGTGGGCTAGATCTTCTATTTTTATCAATTCAACATTACTTACTTATTATTAATGGCTACAAAAATTGTTTTATTATTCTTAAGAGTGTGCACATCCTCTCTGTTCTATCTGTGTAAGGATAATGAAGCAGCCTGATACTTCCCTTACCTATGAGACGAGTTGCAGCCAAGGGGTAACTGGGGAGAAAAAAAAAAGAGCCTTATAAATGGATGTCCCATCCCTGGAAGGGTTCAAGGCCAGGCTGGACAGGGCTTGGAGCAACCTGGTCTAGTGGAAGCTCTTCCTGCCTATGGCAGGGGGTTGGAATGAGGTGATTTTAAGATCCCTTCCAAACTATTCCATGATTCTCTGAAAAATACCTTTTTCTACATGTCAAAGCTGTACCACTTTACCTGGAAAACAGAAATATAATAGTCTATCCAGTGTGAAAATAATTATTTATATTCCAGCCTATGGAAGTAAGTGGATAAAGCACTCCCAGTGTGAGGTTTTTGTAGGGAAATGTCCTTGAAGCCTATGATTTCAAAATATTGTGATATTAAGGTGCCAAGGCTGCACTCAGAATAGGTCAAATTAGGTTAGAATGGTTTCAGTCAAGAAATCCATTTTTGATCTACACATTGCACAATGAAATTAAAAAATAAAATATTAAGGGGAAAAGTAGGGAAAGAAGTTAGCAAGAGCTTGCTTAGCATTGTCAGGGCCCTGAGTGCACCAAGAGAACAAATTAAAGAGTTCTCATTTTGTAAATGAAATCTACTTTTTCATGGCAAGAAAAAAATAATTTTAAAATTCTAACTTTCCATCTACATTTTAGCAATAAGGAGATAGATAATTTACAGAATTTACAGAATTTGTGGAATCTGCATTGCTGGACATGTCTAAGAACAGGCTACACAAATGTCTGTGTGAGCTACTACACTTGATCCCAGAGAACAGAATTTATGACTGGGACTATACATGAGCCTATGTGTCTGTAGTTTCACAGACCTCTATTGTAGCAAATCAGATTTTCATTTAAATGTGGTATCCCCTAATCAACCCCTGCCATATTATATTATTACCTTAGTTGTTTTGTAGGTAAGAAAGTTTGATGCATAATTTATGGGTTGTTTTCTGTACACTGGTAATGGATGCATATGAACACACATTTTCCACAACCTGAGTAAGAAATTCTCATCAGATTTGGCCAACCTATTGACCTTGCTGTCTCAAAAGGCAGGAAAGGAAATGCACTCAAAAAGTAGCCAGACTAAGTGGAGTGACCTGTGCATATTCAGTATTTCATAATCTGAAAGACCAGTTGTATTTACTGTTACTGCAATCACAACACAAAAATGTATTCCCAGAAGCATTCCCTGGGATAGAGCACAGTGACTGCTAATACAGCAGCAAGATGGCCAATCCAAATTCAGAGCAAAGGAGCTGGGCAATGACCCAAATATATTTGCCTGAGCTTTGACTTAATGAATGAGAAATGAACATTTTGGTTGGTTGAGAGCAGCTCTCGCACAGAATGTTTTATTTGCCTTATCCCCAGCCTAGCCTGATTTTAGATGTGTGTCAAAGTCCTTTTTTATCCCTGAAAATTAATGAAAATTATTTAATTTCTCATGCACAGATAAAGAGGTATGCATCTTTTATGACAGCTACTATTTTTTGCTTTTTGCCAATGCTTTACTTAAAATCTCATAAAACTAATGGGTTTGTTCTAATAAAAAAGAAAGCCCTTGAGACCTCATATTCCCTGGCTGCATAGAGCTGCACAGATGAGGGCAAGCTTCTCATAAATCCCTTCAAGCTGAAAGATGTAGTAAAACTTAGGTGTTACTGTGTTTTGGAAGCCAGGAGGCATTTGCAAGCATCTGCAGCATCAAGGGACTTACCTGTTTACCTCCATGCTCCAAAGAAACATGTTCAGAAAGCAGCAGGAATTATCAGCCCTGGAAACTTGAGAAGAAACCTCTTCATGTAACTGTCTTGGCTTATTACCTGCTATCTTCTTTGCTACCTCCACTTTCAGGGTTTTCAGAGATGACTTCAGTTTGTGCCCATGCTGTCATCGGTGTGAAAAACTGCTACTTGGCTCATCATTTTCCAGCTCTCACAAAATCCTGCCTGTCCTGTGACAGAGAAGTTGTTATTTGTGACAGCTTGTGCCTTTTCAGTGTCTTCTCTGGCTGCTGCAAAGGGAAGAAATTATCATCATCTCTTCACAACTGCCAGCTATGACTGCTTTTGAAAGCACTTTCAAACCTTTTCTAAGGTGCAGGCAGATCATCTGGCCCTAAACTTGTTATGAACTTAACATTTTGAGTACTGGGCATACTGTAGCAATTATTTATGTTCTTTAAGCTCTTTGAAAAAAAAATGAAGCACTCTGTAAGCATTAAGCATCTGTTCATGTGGCAACACGAGCGTTCCCAGGCGAGTGCTTGCACAATGCTGAAAGGTCTAAAATGAAAACACTTTTAAGGAGCACAAAATTCAGGCGTACTCAGGTCTCCTTTCTGCACCTTGCCCACTGCTAAGCAGTGCTCACTTGCCATGTTCACATCACTCTGACAAGTGAAGCTCCCTGGATGAGTCGGGATTACCAGGAAGGAGGAAGCTGAACACTGCAAGCTTTGAATAGAAATCCAAGATGGCTTTTGTAACTGGGACCTTTTCACCTTCTCCCTTGTGTTCTCTACCTGTGTTTTCCCCACATCCTTACCCAAGGATGTGTCAAAGTCTGATAGGAATTAGAAGAAATTTTGCAGTAACCCTTTTGGCATTTAAACCCCCACTTCCAGCAGTGGATTCTGGTAGGGCTGTTGTCTCAAAGATCTTACCATGCCTCTAGTGTGCCTGTGATAGTACAGAAAAACTTAGATAAAGCTGGTAAAGCCATCCTTTTCAGAGCTTCCCCTTTCTGACCATAATGTACCACCTGACCTCAGTCAGTGGCTAAACTGGAAAGCCAGTTGGATTCCCTTGTTACATTCCCTAATGCAGGCATTTAGAATGACTGGAAGAGCTGCTCCTTTTCTCCACTGATACATAAGGGAGGTAGG
>VWYI01013728.1:0-144535 GCA_013399455.1 Anthoscopus minutus | reverse complement strand
GGCTCTTAATTCATTACTTAAATTAGAAGTTCTACAGTGTGATAGTCTTCTCTGTTCCTGCTATGGCTCACTGCAGGATGCTTACCTGAGCTCTGGGGCAATTTAATAATTATGATGTAAATTGGAGAGAGATGGATTTTAAAGGCCCTTTGCCTTTAATACTGCAATAGTTTTCTAGCTTGAAAAACTGACATGCACAAATCCACTGTGCTGCTGCATGTAGTCCCTAGACAACAACTATGGTGTTCAGCCATGGAAAATGAGTTGCTTGGACAAAGATGAAAGGTTCTAGAGTAGCTTTCTAACAAAGGACAAGACAGAAGCAGGCACAACACCTAATTACTTTCAAGAAAAATCCCTTAAGATTTAGGGAGAGCATTTGGTAGCACTAATGGGCAGCCAGGCACCAGATGCCCTGCCTTGCCCTTTTTCTAAGGGTGTGGACCTGCCACAAGGAGGACAGAGTGGAAGATTATGTCATTCTGAGATACTTATCCATTCCAGCCCTGTCTTTGCCTGTAAAAAGGTTTAAATGGAGTTTTTTTATTTCTTAATTCTGGCTTAATTCCGATAAGAGGTTTTATGGCTGAGGGCTAGGTAGGTTTGTTGCATTACACTGGCTGAAAGGTTATAAAGACAGCCATCATTGAATTGTGTCTCTGGTTTCCCAAGACTATTCCCTTCATTTTACCTGGAAGTACTTCTGTCACAAGACCACCACATTTCTCAGCCACACAAATTTCGACACCTTACATTATTATAATATAGTAATATAATTAATAGTAATTAATAATAATATTAAATCACATGCCTCATAAATAAATCTGTAAATCAGAGTGATGCACCAAAAAATCAAGCTGCATAAAATTAGTAAGTTTTAACAGAAATCATGCAGCTTGTAATTGTTTTTTTATATAGAGAAGGCTCAGAAGAATATATACATTTACTTTCAATCACAAATTTGTGCCTGGAACAATGCCCTCTGCCAGTCATTTTTAATAGAAACATAGGATCTGCCATGCTCCATTAAGCCCATGATCCATCAACTCCAATATTGTCCCCTCTGCTTGGCAAATGCAAGATGCTTCAAAAGAAGGCAAATTGTCCATCATGCACTTGGCCAATTTTTCAATTTGAATAGTCCATTGTGCAAAAGCCACTCCATCCTTCATGTCAAGTCCTTGTCCCATGTGGTTGCAAATATTAGGGTAATCAAATGGCACGAATGACCCAATGTACTGGTTTAATATTTTAATAACATTTAAGGCTGTGTTTATGCTCTGGTTGGGTCTGTTTCTCTTGAACTGTCAATTGTTTTTGTGCACAATGCTGCTCACATTCATTCTCATTACCTCTCCCATTTCTATTTCGATTCAGCAGCTGAATAAATCAATAGTATTCACAAATCTCCACAATTTCTTGCCAGTATTTAAAAAATCACTTCTGACTTTAGATAGACATTAGAGGATATTTCTAATGAGCAGCTGCAAACAGGATGCACAGATCAGAGCCTTGCAGGAGTGCTCCACTGAATTTCCTTCATTTGAATCATATTCTGTTGCTGCTGAACTGGGTCCAGAAACCTCAGTAAGAACTACTGATAATTATTGCTGCATTGCATGGGGATGGCAGCAGAGGGGAAAGAGGAAAGATGGGCAAAGTAAAGGAATATAAGCAGGGAACTTACATGGGAACAAGCAAGCTTTATGTGCCTTGGAACACAAAATTTCCTGTTTATTTTTCTTCATGGGATGTACCATCAGGTTTAACATCTCAGTATGTGACAGGGATCTTTCAGCTCCTGCAAGTCAAGAGCATCCTTGTGCCTTGTATCTGGATTTTATTTGTGGTTTCCACAAAACTGGATGCTGATTATTTAATTGGCTCATCATATCTAATCTAATAGGGCTGCAGGGAGACACAGCTTAGGACAGTGCCTAGCAGTCCTTTCAGGATCTAATGAGCTGTGTTGTGTTAATTGTGGGAATGTCAAAGGGAGAAAAGGGCAAAAATGCTGATACACTCATGCTTCCTTCCCTCTCAATATCTACCTCCTTTCTGTGGTGATGTCACCTCTGAAAAAGGCCAAAACAAGCTCTTGCCTCCTCCTCAAAATATCTCAATCATTTCCTATGTATCTCAGTGGTTTGGGGACAAGTCAGTGTATCATTCTTGGTGTTTTTTAGAACTTTGCTCATGTTAACAATAATTTTCACACTCCCCTTTTAACAATGCAAATGTAAATGTTAGAAAGCTTGTGTGAGGCTCTTGAAGTTTACTTTTTTAAATTTAATACTGCTGGTTAGTAATTTTTTGCTGATTACAGGTGTAAAAGGGACTTTATTAATGAGAACCCAATTTTGGCCACAATGCAGATTTTCTAAATGCTTCTGTAAGTCTTTCAATATACTGGTTTTATACCCAGTATGTGTACTTAATGTGTATTTACTCATCTGATTTTAACAAGCTCTTGAATAAATTTTATACCTCTTCAAATGAATTTTATGCCCACATCAAACTCCATAATGTGCAGATTCCCTGTTTTCCAAAATCTCTGGCTTGCCAGGCACATATTTCTGTCAACAGCTGTTCCATCTGATAAGGAAACCATTCGTGTTGCTTTTCCCTTATGGACTAATTTTGATGCTTAGGATTTCAATTTTTCAGGGCTTACTCTACCTTTGGTTATTCAGATGAATTTCCTTTGAGCTCTCTATTGCTTAAGAAACCCCTGTTAGCTGAACCTCGAAGCTGAGGGGGTGGGATTCCTAGACAAAGCCCTCATTGTTGCAGGCAGTTTCCACACAGCACCTCTGGTAATGTAATGAAAAATACTGAGGGAGATGGAAATACCTCTATTATAGGCATATAAATGCTTTCTGCATGAAAGACACTTCCTTGTGTCTGTCTGTCATGTTATCACAAAATACCTGGCCTTCTGCTGAAGCTCTTCTGCTGAATAAGCACCTCAGGTCTTATAGTCTGAGTTTTAATGGGAGCTGTAGTTGCAGGTTTTTTGTCCTAAAAACCAGGACATGGCTGTTTTAAAAATTAATGCAACATGTGAGGGTGTCCTGAGTTTTACCTTTTCTCCTTAATTTGTCTGAGGTACCAGTCCAGCTGGACTTGGCTCTGCTCTGAAACCCTGGGAAAATTTCTACCAGCTTTTCATGGGTTACTGTTTCTATTGAAAGCCAAATATGAATCTCAAACGTCACTGAAAGTGATTGTAATGGGATCGATGGAATTGACCTGAACTCACCAAAAAAACACCAAAAAACCAGACAAGATCCTTAAAGGTTTTTTTGCTTTCCTTAATTTGGAAAGTGAAGTGGGAAATGTGATGTCCATTCCTTTGTGTCAGCACCTGGTCACACATGCTGGGGTACCACAGGGACCCGTGAAAGACAGGAGGGCTGAGGTTCTTTTCCCTTATTTTTACCTCTATAAACAAACTTCTTCCTTCCCAAAACATGTATTAATTCAATGGGACATTACCTGTTATTGACAACAGGAGAGTTATACTAATTTTCATGGCTGAAGATTTTGTATTTTCAATATATTCTAACATATTCTATATTGCCTGCAGGAAATAATTTATAATAATGTCATATCTCCCTTTTCCCACACTTTCTCATCTTCTCTGTCAGTTGCTTCCAAGATTGTTACCAGCAAGTGCAACAGGAATGGTCTTTTTCCAAATATCCTGTTTGCTTGGGTTTTTCTTCTTTTTGATATTGAGCACCTCTCAATTGCTAGAAATGTCAGCATTTCCTTGCTCCTTTTTATGAAAGTGGCTTTTCTTACATACAAGGCAGCACAACTGCAACAGAAGTATATATAGGGGTTTTGTTTTCATTTCATAACACAAACCATGGGATCCCCAACCTTACAGACCACCTGAACTTGCCATGAGTTAAACATTTTCTATGCTATGGAAAAGCAGAGTGTTGGCACCTGTGGCTGCTTTAATCAGACCTCAAGCTTCACCATGCCTGTGGTATCAATTCTGATTAATTCCTAATGAATATCTCTGCATCTTAGTTTGGAGGTGAGATGTGGCCTCTTTATAAGTTTATTACCAGGAGGCTTAAAGCTAACTCACCAGTTGCCAATATTGTCTACTGCACCCCTGGAAATGATGATACTCAGAGTGCTCAGCCCTTCACTCAGCACTGAACAGCATTTCAAGTGTAGGAATTATTTGGTAGAGCTGGAGATAGAGGCTTTTTTTCTCTTGGCCCCAAATGACTCTGGAGCTGCACAGGAGGATGTGCTCCCTCTCACAGCATAGCTACAGTGCTTAGCAGGATCTTCCTTTAATCTCCTCCCCCTTGTAGCTGTCCATGCCTGTGATGCAGGATGCAAAGCAGGGTTTTGGGATGACCCCCTGAGTCGCTGTCACTCAAACAGAGAGCACCTCTGGTGGAGTGTTATCACCTACTCCACAGCAGCCTGTGGAAGGAGAGATTACATTTTCAATCAACACTGTGCACTGTGGTATTTACTCCTCTTCCAGCCAGAGGAGTTTAATGCTCTGAGGTACAGCAAGTAGCTAGGACTACATGGTATTTATCCAATGATGAGATTTAAGGGAAGTGGGCTTTGAACTGTGACAGAATCAGGCAATCTTGCAGTCAAAACTGCCAGACACCCTGGACAAGGGAGCTTAGAATGGTGCAAACCTGGATGAAGGATTTTTCCCTCCTCAGGGAGCCACACTTGCCGCTCAGATTTGTCTTTAATACCAGTGAGCTGCTGTTTAAAGTTCTTTCTGCCAAGGAGTCACAAGTGTGACTTTGAGAATGTGTCTACAAATTAAAATATATTACAACAGAAAACAGTGTGAAAAAGCCACTTGTTTCTGGGTTTAAAAATCACCGTGAACTGTTTTAATTCATCACTTGACCTTTTTGCCTCTTGCTAATATTTTTATTAATAATCCCCCAATTAGAGAAAGATCAAACTGTGTCCAAAAATACTCAGACTTAATTACTTGCACAGGATGGAAATCATTGATAACTTGCTAAAATAAGAGCTACTCTGCAATCCACACATCCATTGCAACCCTCAGCCTCATTAGTTGAAACACTGGAAATATCCATGCAATAATTTTTGCTATCAACCAACAAGGGGACAGGAGGGCACATTGCACTCACCTGCCCATAGCTGAATCATTGTCAGAAAGAAAAATGATTAGTGACAGTAAATTTACTCATCATGTGGTTCCCAGCACTCAGCTGTAGGCTAAGGTTCATGTTCACATTTTCAAGGAGTATTGGCTGACACAGGGACAGGGAAACCAATCTAAGGAAAAGAAAATCCAGCCTTTATATACAAATGATAAGCAAATCTTAGGCAAGCAAACTATATAGAGATTATAATCTACATACAGTCCCCAGGGCAATGCAGAGATAAGGGAATTGATTCTGAAGTCCCTTTTTTTGTGGCTAACTTCTGCTAACTTCTGCTAACTTCTAATTTCTACTAGCAGGATTGAAAAGAGAGGAATAAAACTTCATTGGCACAAGCTCAGGATCCTGTGGATTTGTTCAAAAGTGGATTGGTTGGATTTGTCTAAAGACATACCTGGCTTGCCTTAGGATAAAATGAACTAATAGATGCAAATATGTAAATGTACATATAGCTGCCACTTAATGCCAAAAAACCAAAGAATATTTGCCCATTTTCTCTTTGAAAATGTAGCCAGTGTCTATCTAATGGTATCACTGGCATTTCAGTAGCCTTCTATTAAAAAGTAGGCCACATAATACCACTGCAACACACAGCTCTGAGGGCCTGGTTTGCAGTAGGTGATTTGACAGCATTTTATACCCACTCACTTCACATGGGCCTGAATGGCTGCACAGGGTGCCTGAAATTACAGGCTCAAGTCTCAGGAATGTGTCTTTTCATCTCATGTAAAAAGCCTTAAACCATAATATTAGTTCTGAGGCTGAGATCTGCTTACAGATCAGTGACATCACATCACTCCTTCTTTATCCTTCATGCTGATTTAACCTGTTTAGACTTTCATAGAAGTCCTTGATGTAGGAGCTAAATGTCCTTGAAAACACTGGGTTCTTGGCAAGTAGGCAAATTCCCAGTATGAGGCAAAGAAGGCCAATTTTGCCTTCATTACACTGTTGCTATTCCCACCAACTTCCCAATTTTTGTGAAAGTAGTACACACACGTTAGAGAAGGGTTCAATGTACTACACGACCTGGATTCTATTTCTAGCATTACCATGAGTGTCTTTTTGCTTCTCTTCACCTGTCACTTCAAGCAAATAAAAACCAGTTTTGTCTCTTGAGGGAAGGCACTCTTCCTTTTTTCATTTTCTTTTTTTTTTTAATAATAAAGTAGGAAAATAATAATTTGGCACGTAACATACAAAGTTGTTCCACAAGGGAAATTGTTACTAGAAGTTTCTTGCATGTTGATGGTTCTTAAATCTAAATCACTTGGTTTCAACAAGGAGGTCTCAGTGTCTACAATGCAATTTTCAACAAACAGGTTAGATTTATTTTCAAATTAACAGTGTTAATGTACATGTCAGAGAAGTTCTGGTAAGGGATAACCCCAGGGCATAATTCCCTATATGATCTTTTTCCCCATCACTTTTCCCAATCTTACTTAAGTGCTTATCTGTTCATTTAGGTGCCTCATAGACCTGCAAGGTCTTATTGCTAGGGTAGTTTACTCTAAGAACCTGAATATATTTCCTGATATTTTATTATAATAAATGCTAGCTGTGCTATCTGTTTTCATATTTCAGATCTTTACTTCATTCATTCAGCTTAAAGAAGCTGAAAAAGAATGGGAGAGAGAAATACAGAGCTCATGTTTCTGACAATATTTCAAGGAAATATGTTGCTGTGGGTTCTTAGGATATGCTTTGTTTCAATTCAAGAAAAGCTATTTCTTGATCACACTGCCAAGGAAAATTTTAAAATCTGAATTGTATATATCTCATCATTTTGGGGAGGAGACAAAAATTCTGCCAGAGAGTAATCAATCCATACAAACAAAGCCTTGTCCCACTCCAATTCCACCCTGTCTTCAACAAGTCAGTTGGGTAAAAAGAATGAGGGATTATTGTATTTTGACTGCAACTGCAAATCAAACATGAAATAGTAATGGCATTAAATCCGTGTTCTAAAAGAAAATGATGAATAATCTAGCACCTTTACTAATAAAATACCACACCTGTTATATTTCCCTGTTAGCTGTAACCCTCTGGGGATTTTCTGCTTCTGCTCTGTCCTCAGGGTAGTCTTCCTTTCATCATTTCACTCCTGTCTAAACAACTTCCAGGAAGCATTTTTCTAGATTAAAATGACATCACTTCCAAACCCTGTAAATTCAAGTCAGCATTCACAAAATGTACTGGTTTGGCAGCCTTTGACTGTGAAGTCTTTACCCATCTGAATCTACAGCCAGCACAAGCTTGCCTGCCTTGCTGTGCCTGGTATTTCAAATTTCTTCATATTTTTCTCCCTCACTTTCTTCAGCTTGGCTGCGTTGACATCTATTTGATACTGTGATAACACGAAATATTTTTAAATATAAGTATTTAGAACATTGGCATTAATGAAATTATGAATGTTTTCAAAAAACATTTATATGGGCTCATATATATGAGCAATGAACTGAAATCAATTTCCTGGGACATTCAGCCCTAACCAGGATTTTGTAAGTGCAATTTCAGTACTCTTAGATTTCTCATTTGTTCTGCTGTTTCAAATGTGCAGCTTCAAGCATTTTATTTGTCTGAATCTGGCACTTCAGAGCCTCAACCATACCACCAGGGCACAGCAATGATTATTAAATTCTTACTGGCAGGTAAGGCAGTGATGACTGAAGTTTAATCATAGGAGGATTCTCACATCCCTGTTCCAATGGTAGCAGCCTGACACTTCAAACTGGTAAATTTTCTATAAATCATTTCACTGTGACCAAAATAATTACCCTACACATTCCAATTAGAAATATGCATTATTTCTTACACTATAACCAAACAAGCTACATTTGAGATTCACAATGGATTCTTTTGTTCCCATGCTGGCTGGTTGTAGGTTGGATCTCATGGAAAGAAACAAAAGAGAATATTACACTTAATCTAAACACGCATTGGGAACCAGGTATTTCAGCTCAGTGGCTCTGTAACAGTATGGGGAGAAAGTAAAAAGGATTTGGTAAATTCTTTTTACATTATCCTTGTCCTTCAGTGCTAAGATAACTTGGAGAGTTATCACCTTACCCCTTGAAATGGAGAGACATATCATGCAGGCTTCTGCTAGGATGACTTCCAAGTCATCCTTCCAAGCATGAATTCCAAGGTACTATCAGTGACCTGGATAACAAAATAGTGGACATTACTTTTCACTATAGGAACAGCAAACCAGTCTCTATTATACAATACTCAAATTACTAAACAGCCCACAGAACACAATTCAAATTAGTGATGGGAGGTGCAATGGAAAAAGCAAGAAAAATACTTCCTTAAAACTAAGAACCAATATTAAACCATTTTCTATCTATTTCTGGAAAAAAAAATCAAGAAAACTTGATATGTGGGAGCCTTGCTCTGAGCATACATTTGTAAGGCAAGAGCATGTCTCATTGACTTTCAGCTGTACTTTTATGTTTTGTTCTCAAGGGAAATACTCAAGGCAATTGAAAGTCCATTCTTGTAGCCCCTCTGTAATAACAGAATTTTTTTTTATATAAAAGGAGCACAACATGGGCAGTACCATTTTTTGAGTGAAAGGATCCCTGCAAGAATACAAGATTTGATGCAGACAGATTGCTGCATGGCTGTGCTCTAAAATGTATAACACTGGTACAGATGTATAATTAGGTTAGACACCTAAGCTGTCTTAAATTAATAACCCCAAGCACTTCAGAGTCACAGTAGCCACACAATACATTAGTTTCTTAGAGAACAAAATTTGCTCTATTGTCTACATAATTCCACTGAGGCTCAAAGGGCTTTTGCATGTGATGAAAGACATAAAAAAACCACTTCCCTAAACAGTTCAAGATGCAAGTTAATCAAACTGCCGAAAACAAAGCCCAATTCTTCCCTCAAAGCTGTGGCTGAGTAAATTATCTCTGTGAAACTCCTGGTTGGCTTTTCCTGTGCTCCACGAGGACAAACTTTGTACATACAGAAAACAACCAAGGCAAAACCAGGGATGGTACTGAAAACAGTGTGAGCTACCAAGTATTTTACGCTAAGGCTACTTGATGATGCTCATGAATGAGAATTTCATCTTTGTGGAGATATATGGATTGAAAGTCCACTTTCTCTGAAGTAATTGGAAAGCTTACATAAATTTCAATTTCAGCAGCACCTGAATGCAGCTTCATGGAAATTGATACTGATACTGCTCCAAAAATATTTAAAGCAAGAGAAAAATGGCATCTCAGCAGCATGTAGACAAAAAAGTATGTAGGCTTTATTATATATTATATATAGGCTTTATTATATATAAAGTAACACATGTACTCTATATGTACCTACCGTTCTGTATGTTCTGCATACAAAACAACACAGGCTCTGCCTTGGTGTTAAAGGGGTTGCTCTCCTATCACGAAATAATTTTCCCTGTGAAATAACGCGCAAAAAAAAACCCACCTCATGATAATGGAAGAGGTAATACGTCTCTGTACTGCAGGAAATTTTGTGACGGGGCTCTATAGTGCATACTTAGTTCTGATTACAATGCCTTGGGCGTCTCAGCATCTCCCACTGTTTTTCAGCTTGGCACCACACAGAACTAAAGTAGTCAAGCTTAAGGCAGAGACATCTGGAACACTTTGGGGAACCTCGGCTAGCTCGGTAAGTCAGTCAAAAGCGCCTCTTTTTTACCTGAATATTTCAACTTCAACCGTTTCCAGTGTGGGGCTGGATATTTCTCTAAGCGCCTGCCGAGCTTTGTGCAGGTTTGGAGGGGCTCTCGGCCGCTTTTGGGCCGTTTTGGTGAGAATCTCCTTGCTGCCGGCAGACCCCCGCCTCACGCTGTGACCGCGGCCAGGGAATCCGGGCTCCCTCAGGACTTGGCGCGGGCTTCGCGGGCACCTCCTGAGGGCTCCCCTCACGCCCGGCTTGGCGGGAACAGGATTTACCTCAGGCCGGCGGCAGCGGCGGGCGGCTGAGGAACATTTGTAGCGCTGCCTCCCCCTCACGCCCCCCCTTCTCCGGGGCCGTGAGGGGCGGAGGTGGGACGGGAGCGTCCCCTCCTCTCCGGAGCGCCCGCTGCGGGAGGCGGGTGCGCTCTCTGTGGCCCCGCTGCCTCCGTGACGATGCCGTCCTAGCGAGGGATGATGACAGGCAGAGGAGGAGGAGGAGGAGAAGGAGGGGGGCAGAGCCGCCGCCGCCGGGAGCCCTGTCTCTTGCTCGCCTCCCCGGCACTTCCCGGCTCCCGCTGCCGGGCTGCGCATCGCGCCGCCTTCCCGACGGGCGGCTGGGTGGCCGTGGTTTTGTGGTGAGGGGTTTGTCCTCTCCAGGTGCTCTGTCCCCCGCCGGGCAGGGCTTGTGTCTCCCTCCTCCTCCTGCCGCCTCATTCCCCGCCGCACACGCTGCCGGACGAGGCCGGCCGGGAGCGGGAGCAGCGGCCGCCGCCTGAGGGGACCCTGACCATGTCGAGCAAGAGCAGGAAGAGCAAGGAGCAGGGGAGAGTGACCTTCCCCCCGCAGCAGGAGGAGGAGGAGGAGGGGGCAGAGGAAGAGGAGCAGCAGCGCCGGCGCCGCGGCTGGAGAGGCGTCAATGGGGGGCCGGAGCCCCCTCCGCCGCCGCAGAGAGCTGTCAAAACCCTCCGGGAGCCCTACGGATACTACCCGCCCCCTCCTTTTGCCAGCACCATGTAAGTGGGGCCCGGGGGGGTGTTCGGAGGGGGCCGCCCGGCAACTTCCCCGAAGCAGGGATGCGGTTCCCGGCGAGTTTTGGGCCTGGGGGCGCGGGCGGCCCCGTCCCGGCCGGCCCCGGCAGCGCGGCGGGAGCGACAGCGGCTGCTCCGCACGGAGCGCCCGGAGAGCATCGCCCGGCCCCTGCCTGCCCTCCGCCCCCTCCCAGCCCCGAGGCTTTGCTGCTTCAGCCTCAGGCGGGGACAGGTGTGTGCCGAGGCAGGGAGGATTCCCTCCCTTCCCTTTCCTCCCTTCACCTCCTTTTTTTCCCCCTGGATACAAGTGTAGCTGCCGAGAAATTCCCCAATTATTGGCTCGGCTAAGGTTTGGAGAAGCCGTTGCTAATGCATCCGCTTTATCCTTATATTTTTTTTTTAAATCTATGCTGAGATAAAGCCAATTTCCCCACAGAAATCTAGGACACTTGTGCGGAAAAGCCTTAGTTCTGGAGATGCACCTTATCCTGTTTGGATGTGCTCTTCCAGAATTTCCTTTAATTTTGAAAGATGCAATCATAAACATCTATCTATATAAAGAGGTGCTGCCCATGCAACTAGACTAACTGCAAGATAAATGCATTCAATTTTACTAGTAGGGATGTTAACTTTCTTTTCCCTGACTTGCAAAATGTAGGTTGTCCATGAATTATTCACTAATTTTTATAACACGCTGCAGTTTAGATAGACCTAACCACAGAAGATTGCTTGACTATTTTATACTTTCAGGACAACTTTTAGTTCTTAATTAAATATTTTAATTACCAGATAGCAAACGCTGAGTTTTAAGATAAGATATTCAGCATTTGTAGAAGCCTTAATTAAAATCACCCCAGAGACAACTGTAAAATACAGAAGTAATAAGGGTAGTGCTTAGAATGGGATAACCACAAATAAAAGTGGGGATTACCATCCCTGTGCAAAAATTTGTCACACAATACCCTGTGCCTACAGCAATTTACACTTTGAGTGAATTGGTCTTTCACATGTCTTCAGTTGTCAGAAAGTTAGCTGTGCTTGAGTTACTTGTCTAGACTTCCATGTAGATGATGGAGTGGGAGAGGAAATAGCAGTGGGAAAGGCAGCATAGTCATTTATCTTCTTTTTTGGAGGTGCCTGTCTTTATCTGCCATAAAAAGAGACTTGGACACATTATTTTTAGACAGCTGAAGCTGGTTCAGATGAATTGTAATCTGTGAGTCCTCAACTTCTCTGTCCCAAGTGTCCTTCTAGAAAGGTTGGCATATTCCTGTGTTGCAGAGATGGGTTCTATACCACGGAGGGATCAAACTGTGATCAGTTCAGCTTACACAGCTATAGGTGTTTGAGCCTGGAGTGAGCTCTGTCTCATGGAATTGCTCCCTCTTGGATAATTCTTGATGTCCTGGGGATCTGTGAGCCCAATGGACTGACAAAAGGGCTGACATGGATTAATGTAGTAGGAGTGCATTGAACTATGGGGGCTTAGGGGCAAAAGACACAGAACTGTATTTTCCCTGTTATGTGCCTGTGGTCATCCTTGGCGTGGTAGTGGTGTACATACAGTGGAGTAACATTCTGTGTTTGGTGCTAATTCCTAAAATCATTGTGCATGTTAATGAGATATAGATGTGCATCAGCTTGCTCCTGATGTGCTCAGATTGACACAGGTCAGGCTTTAGCAGGCACAGAGTGAGAATCCTTGGCTGGAAAGATCTGTTGGTCTAGACAGCACAAGGTGTAAGTGGGAAGAGGCAGGAAGGCATGTAGTTTGCCCAAGAAGGCAGACATCGTTGGGTTTTGAAATCCCTGAAAGCAGCAGCCTGTGCAAGGTGCCTGTCAGTGTAGAGCTGGCTCCCTCCTGTGCCAAATATTGCTAGGGAAAAAGGTAATTAACCTCGGATTCCCACTAAGATTGCAGACTGGATGTAGTACTTGTTTCACAGGGTACTCTATGCCCCACTGGGAAAAAGGTGGACAAAACCTGTAAATTAAATGTAGTAGGCATCAGATACTTGACTTTCTGAATCTGTCTGAAATTCACAGCATAGTTTCCTGGCTGGAGGGACAGAGCACAAAGAAAAGACTAAGTTTCAAAGGAGCTTTAAAATTCTTTGTTGGTACAGCCCTGTTAACTTGGTTCTTTCCTGGTGAGATGTTTGCCTTGTTCTGTGTGTGTATAGATGCCCTCCTGCCATCAGTGTATAGTCCTTTTCTTTCCCACAGGAATTCAGATGGTTGGTATTTTCCTTTGAGGAGTTAGTGAAGGGTAATGGTCAGAAAAAGCTCTGCATAGTTTTATGGGGCAGGATTTTGTTCCATCTTCTAAGTGCATGTATCTCCTCCTGATATCTCACTGTATTTTTTTTTTCTCATTTTTTGGACTAAATCTTTCCAGTTTGGAGCCAGATCTTCTGTTAGATGACACGAGGGCATTTTGGATGATGGATTATGTCGTTTCAGACCAGTGGGAGAGTATAGACCTCAGTCAGATCTTGCAACTGGCCTGATTTATGTTCTGCTGTTCAGCTGAATTAGCCTCCCTCTTCTGGAAAGCCCAGGCAGTAGCACACAGAAGGGAAAAGGAAGCTCTCACTTAATGCATTTTGGATTTGGTGCAGGGACTCCCAAATTTTTTGGAACATGAGCCAACATACATGAAGGACACACTGATTTTAGTGGTGAAGAAACAAATTTGCCAGTGGCCCGTTCTGACACGTGGCTGTAGCAGAGCTTGGAGAGATGGGAAAGCCTTCCTTTGGCAGAGGCAGTGACTGTATGGGATTGCCCCTCCAGCACCTCTTGTGGCTCTGCTCAGAGCCAGGAGCTGCTTCCTCACATGGAAGAGCTGTTTTTTTTCTGTGACAGTAACAAATAAAACACTTGAGATCGCTTTGTTTGAGAGATCTCAGGAGTCATTAGCTACAACGCTGCCCTTACAATGTGCATGTCTGAGCACTTTTGTAAGGCAATTACCAGTCTTTCATTTTAAAACTGGGACCTCAGAGGTGACTTCTGGCAGAACAAGAGGCACAATCTGCATCTCCTGCTCGGCTGACTCCAGTGTTGTTGCTTTTAAACGCTGTTGGCACGATCAGATCTGGTACTTATCAGATCTGCCTGTTACCACTGGGCTGCATTTCCTTTTCAGGGCTAGAATGGAATCAGGATCCCTCATGTTACTGTAGTTTAGCAGGGGGACAAACTGCTTGTAAATTATTAAAAAGATGCCATCTTTTATTGCATGTGGTAGTTCTGGGAGAGTAGCAGCCTGTTCTTCAGCACAAATTGCTCTATGGATCGGGGAAGGCCTAGGATGAAATCTCTGTTTCTCCTGCTACTCTCCTTTCCTTTAAAATTATTTGTGCTGTGTGCAGTGTTAAAAAGTAGACTCAGAAACAAGACTATAAATCTTTAGGATTGCTGCAGATAATGAGCAGGATAAGGAAAAAGGAATTCTCAGGTCAACTCTTCATGCCACATTTCTGCTGCAGTTCTAGACTGAACATGAAAAGGGTTAGGTAGAGTAACAGAGTAGAAATCTGTAATTGAAACAACCCATGGTAGAAGCAGAGGGATTCTTGTGCTTTTTTCCAGCCCTTTGCAGTTGCTGTGCTGCTCAAATGTCTTGACATGTACATTCCTTGTAGGAATAACTCTGACCAGGCAAGGATATGATGCAATGTAAGATCATACTAAATGTGGTGTGTGCAGAAAACAGGAGACAAGTGGGCATTGATTGTTCAGTGGAAAATCTTTTTTTAAAATAATCTTTTATTTCCCATAGGAAGGTCATGCATTTTAGATGAAAATAATTGAGGTAAGCATAAACATGTTATAATGTAGGGTAGGTTTTTGTGTCTTATTTAGCAGGTCTGTAATGAACCAATTAATTGTTCAGGTAATTAATTAAATGTTCAATAACATTGCTGTGTCTGAGAGCTTGTGATATCTGTCATTAGGTAAAGGTTGGAAAGGTGATGTGCTCCTTTAGGAGCCTTGGCCTCACCCATGTGGGAGTTCTGCTGCAAAGCAGACCTGATGAATGAGTGATTCTGAAGGTTGTTGTACAGTTCCTGAAGTTCTTCCTTCCTTCCACTGAAGTTTTTCTGTTCCTCAAAACAGCTGCAGGCTCAGGGCAAAGTGAGACGTGTCCAGATGTGGTGGGACAGGTGTGCTTCAGCTAACATGACTGATCTCCTGTTCCATCCTTCTTTATCTCTACTGACTAATCAATACAGAATATTTGGACATTTTTCTTACTTGGTTCTTTTGTAGGGGTTTTTTTGGTTTGGTTTTTTTTTCCATGCATTCTGCAGATATTTTTATATTTGTGTGTGTGTGCTCTTTCAGCTATTTGGAAGAGTTGGGAAGAGGAGCATCATGATGATTCCCATCACTCCTTGCATCTTTTTTAAATGTAGGTGTTCAGCACCTTACAGAGCCAAGGCTGAGGATCTGAACTTTAAAGGCTTTGGAACTAGAACACAAGTAATTCATGCACACTTAGTTCTATTTTAATGATATTTTTAAGCCAGTCTAATGATGTTGAGAGATGCAACTTGAGATTTTTCTGGATTGATCATTTCAGATGGTGGATAATACATATAAAATATGGTGAAAATAGTCAAACACTTAAAACTATAATTTTGACTATTTTATTCATACTTTTGGGTAGCTAAAAATATTAGATGTAAGAAAAGGAGAGCAGAAAATTGAATAGGAGACCTTGTACCCAACTGTTGCGTGCATTACTCTGGCCACAGCTCTGCTGGCTTCAAGGTCTTTGAATTTGCTGAGGGAAAAGTGGAAGAAGAGAGGGGAGAAGTGTGGATGAACACAGCAGCCTCATGGCCCTGTGGTGCTGCACAAGAAATTTTGCTTTTCATTTTTTGGGGAGGGGTGTGTCTTGACAATATTTGAGTCATTGAAATACCAAGCATCGTGCATCTTTATTTTGAGAAGATATTGAAGTCACTTCAGATCCCTAATTTCTGTCACAAGGTTTACAGTTAAGAATATCTTCCTTACTAGGAAGCCACTCTTAAAAGGGCACTTTTGAAAGGATATGATGTACATATATATATATATATATATATACACATATATATGATGTGCCTGATATACATTATGTCTCTCTGCAGAAGTCAGAGGAATCACCTTAGCAATCACCCAGAGACTGGGGTTTGAAAGGAAGGCAGATAAAATGAAAATAAATGTTGTATTTCAAAATACGCTGAAAAACTAAACAGAATATATAAGGACAAAGGTGTTGTGTATTTCATAAAAGATAAATGAGATTCAAAGTGGCAGTTTAGAGTCTTCTTAAAGCACAAAGTCAGCATGAGTAAATTTGTTTTGTCTTTGTTACATTTTTAATAGCTATACTTTTTTTCTTCATAACTTTTCAGTAAACACCACATTTCTGTATTTGTGTGATTTTGGATATGGAGGAAAAGTGGAAGTTTAAAAGCATAAAAGACAATAAAATCTTTTTAAAAAAAAAATATGAGAAGACAATGTATCTGGGTTTACTTCTGAATAAGACAGCAGTGTGCTGTGGCTCTTCACAATGCGCACTCTGGGCTTAAGTCTTTATTTCTGAGCACTCCTAAGTGGGAAATATGCCTGAGGTTTAAGACATTAAATCAATTCTGTGTTTAACAGAGTTACAAATCCTCTCTGTTATGCAGCCTTTTTTATAGATTTAAAGGAAGTGTTACGGAAGTGGAGAAAAAAAAAAAAAAGCAAAAATGGATCATGTCGTGTTTGCCAGAGCAGTTTTGCCCCATCTTTCAAAAAGGGAATAGTAGTTAGCATTGCTTATACTGCTGTGCCACTCAGGTTATTTCATGTAGTCCAGAAATGCCAGCCACAGATAAAAAGGTAAGAAAGATCAAATGCTTCATCCCAGGAGAGACCTGCCCTTGCTAATGAGTTTCCCAATCTCTTTGCTTGATGTACAACTGAGCTGCCCATTTGTGTTCACTGAAATGCTCAGGGCTAGGTTTTAGGATGTTTGTAGCTGTGATAAAGTGATTAAGGTTTTACATTTTGATGTAGATAGCTGGAAGGGCAGGGCCTGAATGGAATTAGGAATGATGAAAACTCCTAGGGCCAGCAGTGCTGCGTCCAGTGATGGCAGCGGGTGGGTTTTGTGGGGTGTCACCAGAGCAAAGCTCATCGTTGAAAGATCACACCCACCAAAAACCACCCCCACCAGCATTTAGGAGGCTGTTTCTCTGACTCTGGACTGGAACCTGCATCAGTTTGGATATTTACCTTTCAAAGCTGCCCATGCAACTGCTGCTGTGTCCACCTGAATGCAGAGCCTGTGGCATTTTTCCCTTGGTTCTGTCCTTTTTGCAGACTGACAGGGTTTGCTCAGAAAGGGTTGTTTAATATTTTGGTTTGCCCTTGGTATTCATTACGTGGACTCACATCTATTCTAATGCACTGATTAATTTCCTTTTTAGTTTTTCTGTCTGGCCTTTTACTCCTGTGTCTGAGTTTTTCAGCAAAGTGAAAAAAAATTAATTTTCGCAATGCTCCTGTAAGATGGGAGCCAACTGTTCTTTTTCCAAAGATGAGGAACAGACCTAAGAAACAAATTTGGAACTTAAAAGATTTATTTATCTGTATGCAGTGTGTGTGTATATATATATGTAGTGTGCTATATGTATTCCAAGCACACCCTCCATTAAGTCATATTGTTTATCAGCAGCGCTTGGTGTGTCTCCATGCCCATCAAATCATCTCAAGTGATCTCTATCCTTTCAGCTACTGGATTAACTGATAGCAGCTGGAGGCTGCCTTCCTCGCTATTGAGCTGGACTAGAAAAGGCAAGGGAGACTGCAGACTGGTTTCATATTTACATGCAGATGGTGATGAAGGAGGGTTGGTGTATTCTGAGTACATTTTCAGGCCCTTGGCCTCTGCTCTGGCAGGCACAAATGCTTCTGTTCTTCCCCTAGCTGTGAACACTTTTGCCTGATCCCATCCATTCTGTTGTTTCGGACCCTGCCAGGCAGTTGTCTCCTGCTGCTGTTTTCCCCAGCTAGGCAATGTCTGCTCCTCAACCTCTCATCTTTTCTTTGCAATTTCTATCCAGTCTCACTGCTCTGAACCTCCCTGCCCCTCTCTTGTTTCCTTGCCTCGCTAGATCCAGCTCAGTGTTCGATCTGCCTGCTCTCTCAGCCAGTGCCTTCTCCGGTTCAGAATTCCAGTTTCTATGTTTGCCAAATTGGCTCACTCACCCATTCTTTTCACCTGTAACCCTTCTCTTTTCTCCCTCTTTCTTCTCTTGCATCTGGCTTCTGTGGTTCCCTGGTCCTCATTTTCCTTTAAAACATCTCACTTTCCTAACACCCAGCTTGCCTCTTTCGAGTGCAGCAGTAATCCCAATTTTCATTCATTAGCTCTTTGACTGGCCCATTTTTTTTTATTATGGTACAAGAATGTATATACAGACCCTCTCAGCTCCTGAAATGGGTGATGTAGAAACAGGCCCAACACAATCCACAGCATTGCAGGAGTCCACTGGAGTGAGAGCTGATCCCAGTCTGAACTGGATGACTCCTGGTGTGTGGAACATGTGAGCAGTTTAGTTGCAGAAAGTCTGCTGAATGTGTATGTACTGTTGTTTTCCAAAAATTTGTAATTTGACCAAAGTAACTCGTGAGTAGAAGCTTCCAGGTTTAACGTTTCTCGTAGTAGCACAAGAAGCCATGATCAGGCTTCATCGTGTGTTGCTTGGCAAGACATCCTGAAGAAAATGTGTTTTCACCTCGCTTTTATGTGATTATGGTAAGCATTAAGTATTGCCTTACTTATACCATCAGCTTGAATGCCTGTGATGGATAATACTAATTACTACTGCAAGCAGTGTAGTAGATGTGTTTTCATTTTATGTACGTGCCAAGTGAGCTGGGAGGGATTCCTGAAGAGGAGCCATGTCTTAAAAGAAATGAAAAATGTTAATAAATCTTGACCATGCAAAGAGAACAGCAATGGCCCCAGGCACTGAGCCTGTGAGGGCCTTCAGATAACAGACAAGCAAGTGTGATCCTAGTAATTTGCTTGTCAGTAAATGGGCAAAGGACAAGAGAACCAAGTAAGTTGCTTTAGCCACAGGACTGGAAGTCAAAAATTCCCCCCACGGTGAAAATTTGTTACCTTTTCCTTGTTTTCTCCTTAGGTACATCGAAGAGAGCCCATCCCTGAGGCGTATGACTATGATGAGGGAGAAGGGAAGGCGACAGGCCATTAGGGGCCCAGCCTTCATGTTCAACAACAGGGGCACAAGCCTGACGGCCGAGGAGGAGCGATTCCTGGATGCTGCCGAGTACGGGAACATCCCCGTGGTGCGCAAAATGCTGGAGGAGTCAAAGACACTGAATGTCAACTGCGTTGACTACATGGGCCAAAACGCCTTGCAGCTTGCTGTGGGGAATGAACATTTGGAAGTGACAGAACTTCTGTTAAAAAAAGAGAACTTGGCACGGATTGGAGATGCCCTGCTGCTCGCAATCAGCAAGGGTTACATTAGGATAGTGGAAGCAATTTTGAATCATCCTGGGTTTTCAGTAAATAAGCGACTGACTCTGAGCCCTTGTGAGCAGGAGCTCCAGGATGATGATTTTTATTCCTATGACGAAGACGGTACCCGCTTTTCTCCAGACATCACTCCCATCATTTTAGCTGCCCACTGCCAAAAATACGAAGTCGTGCACATGCTGTTGATGAAAGGAGCAAGGATAGAAAGACCTCATGATTACTTCTGCAAATGTAATGACTGTACAGAGAAGCAAAAACATGATTCTTTCAGTCACTCTAGGTCAAGAATAAATGCGTACAAAGGACTGGCCAGTCCGGCTTATCTGTCCCTGTCCAGTGAAGATCCAGTGCTCACTGCTCTAGAACTCAGCAATGAACTTGCCAAGCTGGCCAACATTGAAAAAGAATTCAAGGTAATGGTGGTTTTGTGTTCCTCCGTCTTTGTTATTGTTTTAAACTTGCTGCTACTTCATGTTGTCCTTAGATGTTGAAATGATTCCCTGTGCTTTTACTTTTTCAATTACAAGTACTCTCATCTTATTGTCCCTTTTATTCTTGATGCATAAACCTTTAAAAGGAATTTTTAATGAAATGAAATTGCTTTTGCACCTGCTGTGTTTGGAGAAAATTGGTAAGATTGGAAACTGGAGAAAGTGTGTTCTGATAACCTTGCAGCAGATGGAAAACAATTCTGGTTGCTGCAGCACACAAGGATTGTTCTTAGTTACAAATGCTGAGTAATAGAAGTGCAAAAACCAGAAACATTTCGCTTTTCTTAAGGGTACTGCAGCACTGACCTTATTCCCTCTTTTTAATTTGTACTGATTTTGACAAATGTCTCCAAATTGTTAAAAATACCCAAAGTGGACAGCTTTCAGGAGTGTCACATGTTCAAAACCAGCTGTTACACTGCTTGCAGATGTTGGCCCTCTTACCTGGTTTTCAGCTGTGTCTGGTTTTGCATGTCAGTGCCCTGACTTCTTAATGTATTTCAGCTTCTCCCTCAAACAATTAATGGCTTTGTTAACTGTTGCCCAGTGCTTTTTTTAATGATCCTTCAGTTCTGTGGGATACCTTGCAAAGGACCATAACAGCCACCTTTACTCTTGTCCCCAGATCTCCCCCTGCAGCCAAACCCCACAAAAATTCAAACCCCAGTAGACTGCTTGTAATGAGAAAAGCTTGGGCAATGACAGATTGCTCTCAGTGAGTAGAGGTATTCACAGCTTTGTCTCTGTGTGTAACAGCAAATTTGTTGGGGTTCTGCAATGCCAGTGTTGGGTACCATTTGCTTTTTTATTGTCTTAAAAAATGATCTGAGAGAGACAAAAGATGCATTAACCTCTCCAAACAGCAGCAAGCACTGCTTACCCTGTGGAGTACTCAGAAGGAATATGCAACAACCTGGAGAAAGACGGCATAAATTAATAAAGTGAAATTTAACAGAAGAGGAAAAAAACTCCTGAGAAAGAATAGGTCCATATTCAGCTGAGTGAGTTAAAATAGAATTTAAAAATAAATTTTCAGTGGTGAGAAGGATTAATGTATTATAACACACACTGATGAAGTGTAAAATTCAGCTTAAACCCTTCTTCCCCTTGCTTTGCTGAAGGATCTCGCTCATACCATGCTGTGTATTGTGTAACCTGGCAAATTAATTGACTGCTTGCTCAATGTATTTATTTGGGGAAAAATGTCAGACTTTTCTTTTTCCTCGGATGAAAAGGTGCCCTGCCACCAAAAGCTAAATTAGGGCAAGCTGCATTGTGTTTTTTTTGGGCAAGGATGTAGATGATTAGAACTGCATAGAAAAATTACAGTGGAAATAGAGATTCATGGGAGACTCCCATCTCACAGGTACTAATACCACACACACAGATTTCATCAGAAATAAAGGTAGCTTGAAATTTCAGAGGAGAAAAGGTGAAGTTTTTTTACTGAGCTTCTCATATCAAACCAGAGCTTTAAGAAATTATTTCAGTTTTTAAAATGGTAATTCCCTGCTACTTTGGGCTGCCTAAAACCCCAAGAAATTCACTGTTTTCACAGATTTCAGTATATCTGGATAGAACTTACGTGCTTACTAACCTTGCCAGGTGTATCAGATGATTCCATTTTGGCACCTACAGTAAAAATTGTTCCTGACTCCTTGTTGGCATGGAAATTCCAGCTTCACATCAACGTCAAAACATTCCAATAAAAAAATTACTTTCCTCATTGACGTCACATCTCTCTTTTTTTTTTCCCTTCTGTTTCTATCAACCCTGAGATAGCAGAACTGAGTGTTTTTCCTGGAGTCGCTCCCATCTGTAACTGTCTTTTCAGTGCTTTCTTCCCTATAGATGTGTCATCTGAATGTGTTTGGCTGATAACTTATGTGCTTTGTCACATCCCAGAGGAGAAGGCTTCTAATCCAGCATTTGCATTCCTGCAGACTTCTGCTGCACTCTCCTCTAGGATCATCACTGGAAATACTCAAGTATTCCACTCAAATTCAATCTGTAGCACAGCAGTGAGTAGAATTATTTCAGGATGGAGAAAAATGGGAAAAATTATCAATCTCTTTCAGAGAAAACAAATATGGACAAATCAGTTTAAATCAGGATTTATTCTCAGTACCTATGGAATATTAAAGCCTACAATGTTTCCTGTGCATGCTTTGCTTCCAGGATGCAGAGCACTCCTTCAGAAAAATACTGTTCTGGGTGGTTTTCCCACTGAGAAAGAGCATAGGTTAAACCTGTTTAAAAACACCTGAGGGCCAAGTTTCCTGGTAAATGCTTGTTAAACTTAACCTAACATCCACTGCGTATGCAAAGTCCAGTCTGCCTCTCTTGCTTATCATTTGCACTAAGAAATTCTAATGCACAAACCAGGGTTTGCACATGTGAATTAGAAATGTGGGAAGGTGACTTAGGCCATTCATTCATGACAGTCAGTTCCTTCAGAAAACCTGATGAATTGCACTGATTTTTAGGGTTTTGTTTTGTTTTCCTTTTAGAAATAAGGAGAAAGGATTCAAAGAAACCACAGAGCCCTGATTTTTCTCAGAAGATGCAAGACACATAGCCAAAAGTCCTGAAAATTAATAAAAATAGATGAGGAAACCAGAGCCCTAAAGACCATTTCATTCTACTCCTTTCATCTCCAAGCTTCCTTACTTCCATTTGTGAAATCCTTGTTTCAACCTGCTGTTTGTCCTTTTGCTCTTATTCATCTACTATATTTATTTTTTCTTGACACTTTTATTCCTTTTTGATTTTTGCATCCACTTGTTTTCTTCCCAAGTATTCTTCTATTCAGTTCTCTCGTGGCCAGGGCAGGGAGTACAGTATTTCTCTGACTTTATTTGGTATTCCTAGTCTCTTAATTCCAGGGATTGCCTGCAGGATTTCAGATGACATCAGGAATTTCAGTTTGATCTCAGTCAAGAATGCTACCAAATCATAAAAACTGGCACTGTATCTTGTCTTAATGTAAGTAAGTGACCATTACCATAGTTGGAGAATTATCTTTTCCTGTCCAGTAGCACCACAAAATACTTTGCAATACAAATATTCCCAACTTTTATGTTTTCCTGTTCCCCTATTTTTAGCAGACCATGGCCACTGCGGCTTGGCTTGGGGAATGACAGGGTTGGGTTACTGAAGTTAATTGATATTCACTCTCCTCCCTGAGAACTTTAAAGCTGTTACAGCTCAGGGAAGAGAGGAATTTTGGCAGTCAGAAGAGACAATGGAACTCTCCTTTGGAGTCACCATAGGAAAAGAGAGGAGAAGGTAGCTAAAAAGCCCCATGGTTATCTCTTGATACCAGCTTTCAGCTAAATACTGTCCTGTGTAAGCAAGCTCAGTTCTCCCAGCTGAAATTGCTCTGGCAAGGATCAAAAAGGTTGTAATCCTGCTTTCTATAGGATAAATCCCTGTTCCAGTTTTGTTAAAAGCTCCTACTGAACCAACGGAAGATGTGGACTTGCATCTAAAAGCAGAATCTGTCAGTGTTCCAAGTAAATTTACATAGTGTTATCTCAGCTGAACTAACAAAGAGTGTTCAAGCTTGATCTAGGTTTAGGCCCAGCTTTTGAAAGGACAGGGCCCAGATCCATAACCATTAGTGCAATTATGTGCTTGATTTGCATGTACAGTTACAGGTGCAAACTCACCATATATGTGATGTCAAAGTGGCGGCTTACCAAATAATAACATAAATTTATGATTCAGTACAGTGACTGTGAATTAGTTATGCATTACTCGTGGACTTAGGTGCTTGCAGGAGTGTGGCTCCTGTAACAGAACACACATCCCTACATTTTGTTTGACTGCATGTGATTGCTCAGGATAAATTTCCTTTGCAGTGGTTACAAATCTTGTGTGAAATCAGCTGAAGGTTTTCTGTCCTTTGCTCTTTGCTTCGTTTCTTGCACACAGACCAATACGTTCTTTGTCAAGACTCCAGATGAATTCACAGGGCACTTCTTGATGTTATGAGTGAGAACAGGACACACAAATTCGGGCAGGCTGAGATCCAGCTTTTGATGTGTGTCAGAGTCCTCTGAAACTGCTTGTGAGACACCAGCTTTGTGATTCGAGTTGTCCTGTGTGCGCTGGAGTCAGCTGCGGAACCTGGGAAATGCGGGGTGTAGGCTGATACTTTTTGATGTTACAGAGATGTTTGTACAACTGTCAGTGTTGTGGCTTCGTTTGTATGTTCTCAGGAGTGAGCAGAGGTGATTTGAATGGCTGGGACCACAGATTAAAATTTCTGAGAGTCACACAACACCCTTGAGGTAGAAGGTTGTTTGAGAATCAGGTACTGTTTGTCTGTTTAATTCTGTAAAGCAATCAGATAGACTGGGATAAATTTGATTTGCTAATACATAGGTAAATAAAGACCTGGAGAGGGAAATCTGACAAGTTTTCCTGCTATAAGATTCAAAGCCAGAGTGGGATATTAAGAATGCACATAATGGTTTTCAGCTCTCATAACAGCATTTTTGAGTAATGTAGGCTATATTTAATCCTTAAAATTGTCAGAATAAAACCTCATCCATTCTACTGTTAATCTTATCTGGCAATAAGTATAACTTTTATAAGCAAGTGGTGTATCTACCAATGAAGAAGCATGTCATTCATGTTTCTGCTGTTATTCTACTGCTGTTAGAAGAAATCTGACAAACTTACATAGTAGGCAAACATGAAAAGCGTGGAAATAACTCTTGTTATTTCCTAACTATTGGAAATCCACTCTTTCCTCTTCTATTTCTTCACAATTAGCAAAAGAATGAGAAAACACTTGGTAATTGGAGCCTCTCCCTGCAACTGGACAGCCATGTTCATTCATACAAGGACAAAATTTGGGTTGTCATAAAGCACTTGAATAATTCAAAGCCATCTACACTAAACTTTATTAAACCTTAGGTTAGATACAAATAATAGTAAAACAATTTTTTTTTCTTGTGAAAGTTAAAAGTGCCCCCAAATTCAGATGAGAAAGGATGTTTCTTTTTTAGTTATGTTGTGTTGCTGAAGTCACTGCAGTCCTCCCAGGCACTTTGAATAGCGTATTTACATCTACTTTAAAGTGTTAGAGAAAAGTTGATTATCAGTCTTGTTCCTGGTGAATTAATGTTAAGCTGTGTCTGATGATTTTCATGGTTTTTACTCAGACACCTCCTGTAGTAAAGTCTTCTTTTAGCTGTAGTGAAATATTTAAGCAACTCTTTCTTGAAATTAGATGCTTAAGGAAGAGTGTTTGAGTTCTCACTGATATTTAGGAATTCTTTTATGGAAGCAATATAAACAACATAGGACTTGAATAAACCAAAGGCATGATATCCTTTTTACATTGTGTCACCTCCTGGTGCTTTGCTTAATATTCTCCATACCTGAATTCTAGCAGTTTATACTTATTTTGGCCTCTGTGATGAAGCTCTTTCTGTCATGAAAGACTGTTCCTCTTTGCTGGTTTGTTTTGGTTTTGGTTTTTTTTGGCTGCTGCAATTTTCTAGCCACCATCTTGGAGTGTCCTATTGCAAGGTTTTTATCTTTCTAGTGTCTGACATCTAATCACATTTCATGTACAAGCTCTATCTGTATTCAGACCTCCATGCTAGCAAGTATATTTCACTCCCTTGATTAACCTTTTAATGAGACTTTGCCTTTTTCAAAGTCCTGAATCTTGGTCATACATAAGCTTGCTTATCCCTTCACTGAATTTAATCACACATCAGTATTATTTTTATAACTGGCTCTTCTGTCCTGTTCTCCTTGGTTACCAAAAACAAATCTAAAATAACCTTACATCCTGTTGCTTCACTGACAACTGAATTAATTTGTCCTCTATGACCAAAGGAAGTAACAGGATCTTGTTTAAGGTCTCTGATTAGGACTGCTTGTTTCCAAGTCTGTATCAGGGATGTTAGTCTCATGTCATAACACAACTTGTCTAGGAGTATTTGTTTGTCTCCAGTAGTGGTTCATTTTGATTCATATCTGAATCTGACCTAGGGGATTAATGGCTGATTCTTTCTTTTACCCTATGCAGCCTCTTTTCCCATAATTTCCTAAAATAATTTGAAACTACTGAGAGCATATTAGTTTCTCTGTCCCATTATGTAGATGGTAAGGTGAAAATTTAGCAAAACTACCAGTACAAGGAGGTAAAATTACTTAGAGAAGGAGGAAAAAGTGAGGGTTTCAGGAAGACAAAAAAAAAAGAGATTAAGTGAGAAAATTAGGAGGGCAGAAGCAGAAAGGAAATCTTTTTGAGAGGACAAGCGCCTCTAAGGGAAAGTCTGCACCCTCAGAAAGTGATTTTGAAAAGGCAGTGTCTGGAAATGAACAGTAAAACACAAAAAAATGGAGAGGCAGAGGGCTCAAATTCGTGTTTCTGTGGCCTGGTGGAGATAAAAAACACTGAAGAAAAACCTATGGAGTAATTTAAAAAGGTGGTTGTGCTGTTTCTAGTTGGGCACTGAAGGTAAAATTGGCAGATTCAGCCAGGTATCTTCCTCCAGCTATAGCCTCATGTGAGGAAATCAGAGGTCACATCTCAGATATGGAATTTCTAGAAATCTGTCTGAGAGGACACGGACACAAAACTGAAGACTGAGATTTCTGCTGAAGCAGAGATCAAGAGTTTATAGGTAATGTCACCGAGGTGGTGGGAGACATTTACAAGTATAAATGAAAGTACAAGCAATACTTTGCAAAGTTAGCTAAACATTCTGAAATGCAGCCACAAATGTTTTGTCAGAGGAGGAAGGAGATCAGAGAGAGGCAAATATTTGATGTTGATGTATATGGTGGTTCTTGGAAAGCCTGAACAGGTATGGAAGATGAATTCTCCTGTTCTCTCCAGAGCATTCTTAAAGGAAATTTGAGGTATTTTGCTCACAACCTTGGTGTCCGAGTTTGTCCTGCAGTTGCTCTTTGCGGTTACTTTGTAACTCACTGTATCAATTGTTGGGTGTGAGAAGTCCCAAGGGAAGGTGGGAAGCAGAGGGTGGAAAAGGGAAAACGGGGAAATGTACTTGGTGTTCATCAGAGCAATAAGTAATCAGCCACTTTAGCAGTGTAGAAAGAGCTGAAAGATATTTGTAGCCTCAGAGGCAATTTTTTCATTAGTTGTCAGCAAAGTTTTTGCAAGAATGAGGCTACTTTTTTGATAGTCCTGGTCCTGCTTTAAGAATAAGAATATATAAGAATATAAATTCTTATCTTTTCAGCTGCCCCTTGTTGCCCATCCAGGTTATTTTCATCACACTCTTATGTCATGTTCCCATGCTCTGTTAAACAGCTGCTGTTAGGTGTTCACCTTGTGTCAGAGAACGAATGATTGTGCTGCACAGAAATTCTATAATATCTGAGACACTCCCAACCTGACACAGCAAAAATCAAACACTTCATTTTAGCAACTTGTACAGATTCCTGTTTTCCTCACCACTGACTCTGAAGCACGTTTGTCACCGGCCATTTTCTGTCCCCCTCCTGCTCCAGAACGACTATCGCAAGCTGTCCATGCAGTGCAAGGACTTCGTGGTTGGTGTCCTGGATCTGTGCCGGGACTCGGAGGAGGTGGAGGCCATTCTGAACGGGGATCTGAACGCGGAGCCGGTGGAAGCGCAGAGGCACCGAGCTTCGCTGAGCCGCGTGAAGCTGGCCATTAAGTACGAAGTCAAAAAGGTAACTCCTCAGACAGCTAAAAAGCTAAAAGGTAACTCCTCAGACAGCAAAAAGGTAACAGCTCTCAGATACTGTGGCAGGAAGGGCAGGGCCGCCTCCTCCTCCTGCAGGAGTCGTGAACCCGCGGTCAGATGCACAACTGAGACGTGGTGTGAGTAATCAAGACTCTCACAAGGCAGAAGGAGACTGTAATGAAGGAGTTTAGTTTAATCTACTTCCCGCCGCTGAGAAGTGGCAGGGGACTGTAATGACATAAATGAGGTGCACTAGCCAGGCTTTACACACAGTTGGTCAGATCCTTCTCCTGATTAACCCAAAAGGTATTTCAGTAGAGCCAGATTTTCACTCAGGCTGTGAGTCAATGCAATAATACCTAATCCAAAGAGAAGGCTGTGTTGGTGAAAGTGTTGGTTTCAACCCATAAATAGCTCATCTGGAACTGTGTGATGTAGTGAAAAATTCCACATGGTTTACCGTGTTTTTTCTTTTAAAAAATATTTTAAAACTCAGCCCTGGAAATGCATGGAATATTTCTATGGCTGCTTGGTCAATTCATTTCAGTTCTTCACCTTTGTACCTGTGTTTATTGGTGTTGTGAGCGTTTTCAGCAGATGCCCCTCTCAAAGTAGTTTGTATTTTGTGAATGAATGTTATGCATTGAAAAATGGAGCTGTGCATCACATATTTGACATAAATACATATCCTTTCATTGTAGTTTTTATTGTATTGCTATGTTGTTCTCCTCAAGATCCCACATTAGGCTAGCACAGAAAATAGTTAATACTGCATCCTGTTGTGAGAGGAACATACAGGAAATACAGCAGTGCCCTATGTATTATTTACAGCTACCTATTTACATGATTAGCATCACTTCCATTCCTTACAGCCATTATAGTTTCATCATCTCCACAAGAAGCCTCTTGTCTCTCAGAGTAAGCAACTGTGTGTTCTGTGGCCACCTCTTGAGCCAATCTGCCATATAAAAGGAATTGTAAGGACCCTGCCAGAACAACTGGGGATTGCTGGTGTTTATGACCAAAAGATTGATAACAAAAATTGTAAACACAGATCCCAAGCAGCAAATCATCATTTCCAGTATAGAATACATGTACAGCAGATAAATGCATATTAATTACCAAAAATCAAGGTATATATAAGCATTAAATTAATTAAAAAGACTGGAACAGGGGGGAAAAAATCTAAGTGCATAAGTATGCTGTAGTATCTAAACATATGCATTCTTTATGCTATTGCAGTTTAATGTGTACCAAAACTTTGTTGAGGCTCTTGTCTCAGCTTTCACGCTGAAGGCTGTGGTTTTCTTTTATGAGTTTGTTGTCACTGATGAAATTCACTGCTGAGCAAAGGGCCACACAGATCTGTTAAGAATAACAGAAATCTAAAGAGTGAAAAAAAAAAATTCCTCATAGCAAACTTGTTCTCTTCCCTTGCAAGAGAGAAACTCAGAGTGCTGGCTGCAGTTCATGACAAATACAGTTCAGAACCTACAAGAGGGATGATCTGGTGCAGAGTTGTTACCATATTCATACATGGGCAGTTCCCTGTAAGTGGCCAGTACACAGGGCACGGCAAGGATGGAAATGTCTCTGTCGTGGCGGTGCTTTAATGCTGGGATTTGCTCTGTCAGAGCTGTGACAGATTCTAGTGATATCCTGACTGGAACAGATTCAGATGTGGGAACCCCACATGGGATTATTTCAACCCTCTCACCCTAGGAAGCAGAAAAGGATGTGGCCTATTTCCTTAGCTTTCCGTATTTCTAGCTGTGCTTCCAGGTCAGGTCCCCTGTTGCCAGCAGTGCAGCCAAACAGAGCAGCTGGTCCGTGAAATAGTTAATGAGCCTATGCCCTGTCCAGAGGGAGGAAAAGCAGGGGAAAAAAAAGTCAAGTAGCAAATGTGCTCAGAACTTCACTGCTAGGGAAAGGGAGCTTTTCGTTCTATTAGTAATGAAACTCTTTTACTTAATGCCCTAGGTACTGCACCGAAGTGGAGCCCATCTTTTAAACATAACGTGATTTTGAATCTAAGGTTCAGACTGAAACTGCAGACCCAATAGAGAAGGACTAAGGAATTAAGGGAGGAAAAAAGAAAACAAATTAGTCTTGCTCTGTATGCTGAATTACTGCTGTAGTTGTGCTTTTAGTTTTGTGTCTTAACTCTGTCTTTAGATTGCCAACAAAATTCCAGAGAAGAGCTGACACTGGCCCAAGTAATCTGCAGTTCTTGCCGAGACAAAAATGAGGATGGAATTTCCAAGTGAAGTCAGTAAGAGCTGGAATAAAATTACAGGAGTTAATTTTCAAACCCTGAAGTGTTCAATTGATAGATAAGAAGGAAGATGCAGAATTCTCTTTGTATTTTGTGTGTCAGTGTATCAGAGTGTGCCAGGATTTGTTCTTGCCACATCTAAACCCAGCCATTATGATGGTGGAAATAAATAACATAATCGCTCTGAGTCATACAGAAAAATATTTACATGCTGATGACTTGGTTCACGGTCATGAAACTGAAAACATCAGAAGTGTTACTGTCAATTATGCTTGGAAAAGAAGCTACATTAAAACTGGGATATTTTTTCTTTTAGTGACCAGATACTGTTCTCATGCATCATTTTTGTTGACTGGGGTTCTGCTTGGAGCTGAAAATATTAAATACATGTGATAATAAGTTCAACATACCTAATGAAATGTGAGAAACTGCATGGAAAATAGAGTGAGAGGAGAAATGCAGGAAGAACAGGGTTGCAGGATGATGTGAGCAGTAGGTAAAATGTGATGTGAACCTACTGTCCTGGGAGGAGATGAAGCTGCAGGCAAATACAGGTAATACAGACACACATGCAACAGGGGTGGGCATAGTTTAAAGTTGCTGAAAATAAAACCAGCATAACCATAAGTTGAAGTATTTCAGTAAAGACTCAGAGAGGAGGGATGAATTTCAGAGCTTTTATGGATGAGAAGTGACACGACTTGCTCTGAGGGCTTGGAAGTGGTGCACATTGTGCAGTTGCCAGCAGTTAAATAAGTTGCTAAGATCCTCTCAAGAGCCTTTAGACTCACTGCCAGAGAAGAACTTGCCCATAACCCTTGGCATCTTATTCATTAAATCTTCCCTTTTTTTTTTTTTTCTTTTTCTTTTTGAAAATTATAGCAGATCTCCACTTAGTGTCAGATCAAAATGTTGATAGATCAGGAGAATACACCAGCACAGGGTTCTGGATGGGATGCCACAGGGCCATTAGGCTGATTCCCAGCCCTGGGTAAACTTCCTTAAAGCTCCTTTACTGTTTCTTCCCATTCCCCATGGTAACAGAAGAAATGATGTGGGTGTTTCTTCCCTCCCCTTCCCTACAGTTTTAAGCCTGATTTTTAAAATGTCTTTTTGTAATTTGAAATAATTATTTACTTTCCTGCCTTTGTCCACAGTTAATCTGCTGTGGGATTTGTCCCTTTGATGTCCTGAGTTGACAATGAAGTTTATCTTAGCAAAAGAAGAGGCTGGGGGCATATGTCAGAATGCACAAACACACAAAAACCCAATCTCTTCTTCTCAAATGGGCCAGGCTGGCAGTTTTTATGGTGCATAAGCTGGTGACAGCCTGATAAAAAGAACAGAAGCAGTTTGAGTCGACATTAATTTCTTAAAAGACTTTTTTTACAATCTCTTTATTTATTTCTCTTGGCCACTCCACTTTATGTACAAACCGCATTAATATGTGAAGTAACTGCTTAATGCATCACACACCAAAATGCTTTAATTTTACAGCAAAGTAGATTAAAGTATGAAGATTGCCTCCCTTTTTAAAGTTCATGCAGCAGTTTCAGATTGCTCTTCTTGAGAGGTTTAAGGTGCCCTGTTTTCATTGCCAATGATTTTCTTTAATTTGATTTTCTTTAAGAAGTCTGTCCTGTTGTACTACTCTATGAATGTTTTAATGAGATTTGGAATATTAATAGAGTTTTGCAAGCAAGACCTGGCAAACAACAGTGTATGTAGTACATAACGATCTCTGCAGAGTACAAGGGATAATAAAATGTATATCCAAGGTTTATAATATTTTAATGCTTTTTTCCAGAGAATGACCAACTGATATCAAATCTCAGTCTTAACCCAACACAAATTATCAATTTCCAAACGCCTTTTGGTGAAACACCTAGCCTTTTTTATTCTGATTCACTAGTTATTGATAAGTGTATTACCAGATTTCTTCAAACTGCTGTGAAAACCAGGCTGGTCACCCTTGTGTTTAACTGGTGTCCCATATGCTCTTGTGATTTATTTATTAACCTTTGTTTTAAAGGAAATGAGAAAAAAACCCATGGTTCTTAAATATCTGGTGTTAATTTAGACCTTAAGGTGATCGCCATCGTGCATGTAGCAGTTATGTAACTCTTATTAATGACAGCATCTCTTAGTTTTTCTTTCTTTCTTTTTCTTTGCAGTTTGTGGCCCATCCAAACTGTCAGCAACAGCTACTGACAATCTGGTATGAAAATCTCTCAGGATTACGGGAGCAGACCATAGCTATCAAGTGTCTGGTGGTGCTGGTTGTGGCACTGGGCCTTCCCTTTCTAGCCATTGGTTATTGGATTGCACCATGTAGCAGGGTACTAAATTTTATAAATTATGTGTCTTGTGCTGTTCTCTGAGCTGCTTTTCCTTTTCTGGCAGTCAACATGCAATTACTGCTGCTTCCAAATTTTAACTAATTAATGATATTTTTAGCAATCTCTAACCTTGAGCCAAAGGATGCTAAGGGGTTTCTTGTTATTTTCACTGTAAAGAGGCACCACAATGATGAAGTATGAATATAAATTAGCTTTAAGCGGAAGGAAAGAAAAATAACTTCTCTGAGAGCTTTTTGTCTTTTTAAAATTTTCCTAGGTTGTGGTCACCTCACAGTCTCTGCTGTGTAATTTCTTTGTATTAGTAACATGGATTTTTTGAAAGTCACCTCGCAGATTCTATATTAAGTCTCCCCTGATGGCATCCTAAGGTCTCATGCTGTTCCCATATAAACCACTAGCAGAACATCTGTTGACTTTACTGATGCAGAACTTAATCTTAAGTAAAATATTTGTTATCCCAGCCCTAGGAGGTCTGTTTGCCAGCTGAACCATAGAGCAGAAATTAAACTAAATGCATCATTCTGACCATGTAGTGAGGTATATTTGTAAAAGAGCATAGCTATAAACTCTTGCCTTTTTAAAAATAAGTGAAAGTGTAAGGGTGCTCCCACATTTCTTGCTGATCTCACGGGGAAAGGAACAGCAGTTTCTTTGAAATCCTGATGTTCTGTAGCAAGTGAATGGTTTGCAAATCATGTGTATTGATAGATCTTTGGTAATTCAGATGAAGGAAGGTTTCTCTGTTGCATTAACATTTTAAAAAATTTTAAGTACATTCACTCCTGTGCTGAATGTGATCTTTCAATTTTATTTCCTTAGCAAGTATAAAGCAAAGAAATGTGAGTTTCTTTTGTATTTCATTCTTTTAGTTCATCTCAAAGAAGACAAGGTTTTTCTTATCTACATATTTTGAAGGGAACCTGATCTTTTCTCTGGGTTAAATATTTATTTACTTTAAAGATAAACCTTTATGAAAATAGTGTAATTGTAACTCTCATTATCCTCTGAAATGTTGCTTTCCATCAATATCTTTAGTGAATATATTCCTCACAGCTCCATATAATAGGAACATATATTTCTAGCTGGTGCCTAAGATGGAAAAATGACATTTGTCCTTGAGCTCTAATTCCCAGTAGCAGAAACATCTGACGTTTCCTCAGTGCTCATGTCAAATAAAAATATTATGCATTCAGGTCAGTTGTCGGATACCGCAATTACAAAATGCTTTCTAAAGGTCAGGAGCAGGAAGGGAACCTGAGATTGTTTGCCCAGGTAGTAAATGCAGTTTAATGTGTGCTGGTTTGCTTAGTTCATAGCAGCTGGCCCAAATTTCAAGGAAAACAATTCCTTGAAATAAGAAGGCTCTTGTGGTCTTCCGGAAGTAGCTGGTCCCCTCCCCTGGTGCAGACAGACTGCCCCTACTGCTACTATTTAGTTCTTTTACCAGATGTAAATGTGAATTAAACCTGCTGAATTTATTTTAAAAATCACTAATAATTCTGAACCTATTTTTCTTGTTTCGTGGAACAGTTGTTAGTTTTAATAGACACAGGTACTTATTTGGCACTTAGAGCTCTGAAGATGTGTTCTGTGGATGGAATATGGTAATCAGAGATAAGAAAACAACTAATTTTTTCCTAGAGCGGCAGTTATAGAAAAGTTAATAGTACACTCTTCTTGTTAGGGAAAATGTTTTGCTGAAGTTGGAGATTTTAATAATTTATTTAATTTTAATTTAATTTTTCCCTGGGCTTGCTTTACAAACTCTTCCTGGTCACTGCCATTGTGCATTTGCAATTCCTTGGAGTGTTTCCCCTCAAACATTGCCATCTAGAGTTTATGGAATAATGTGAGCACTGTCTAACAGAGCATACTCTGTGAGGCTCCCTGTGGGAGGGGGCCTTTTGTCTGAAACGGCAAAGCATCACAGCTGAATGCTCTTGGAAGAATATCTTTAAGAATGATATTTCTGGCTCTCCTGAGCTCAGAGTGCCCATTTATGCTTCTGGAAGGCCTGATGTTTCTTTGAGAAAACTGAGTGACTGCTTTCATTCTGCCTTTGCAGCTTGGAAGAATTCTTCGAAGCCCATTTATGAAATTTGTGGCACATGCAGCATCCTTCATTATTTTCCTAGGCCTGCTGGTGTTCAATGCTTCAGACAGATTTGAGGGCATAACGACGCTGCCGAATGTCACTGTTACTGATTACCCCAAGCAGATCTTTAGGGTGAAGACTACCCAGTTCACCTGGACAGAAATGCTGATCATGGTGTGGGTTCTTGGTAGGTATATTGCCCCTTCATCTTCCTGCTTTCCTGCAAGTAGAAATTCTGAGAGGGAGGAGAGAAGATCACGTTCCAAACCTTTGATCCAGCTGCCAGTGTGCATCAACTACTAAATCTTTAGGGCAGGTAACAGGGCATTAGAAGAGATTTTGAATCATTTGTATCTTCTGGTTTAAGCACTGCATTATCCTAAACTGTCAGGGTAGGGCAGTATCACTCATATGTTGCCTTTTGGGAGTTCCAGCTTTATTTGACAGAAGGTCATTAGATATAATACAGTTTAGAATGACTGCAGCAGCATTGCCTTTGAATTACACAGCCAGGGAAACGAGAAAAAGATTGTGAGGTTGTGATTTTGTTATTTGCTGAGTTTTTATTTTCCCTAAGAAACCTCATTGAATCAAGCAAAAAGTCTTGATTCACAAAAATTGTGATCTGGATTAAATCCACATAAATTAATTTCTGAGAAGAAGTTTAAGTAAGAAAAACAAATTACTCATAGCCAAATTCCACTCTGTGCTGAAAAGCATCTTATTCTGTAAAGTGGAAAAACAGTAGTACAATTGTGCCCTTTATATTTGCTCATCATGGGTAGTTGTGTTCTTGTGGAAAAATTAAACCCTCTGATTCAGAAGTGGCTGAGGAATGTAACTGGTAAGAAAGTACGAGGACATTTTCTCCCTACACTTTGTTTCCCCTCCTTTGGAATTACAGAGGTTTGGTTGTTAGGCCACAATACTTTCACTGCAAAGTTGAGGCTCTACTCTACCCTCTGTGGGGTGATGTCTGAACTATATTTCCATTAATTAATCTCAATTAATACCTTGCTCATTGATCAACCCTGTTGAAACCAGGAACAGATAACCTTAGTGAAAGGAATGATGATGCTGTGATACTGCAAACAAGTAAATCTCTGCTCTACTGGTATCACCCACCTCCATGAAATGGAAGAGTGCAGGGAATTTAAATGACAACAGTTTGGCAAACATTGCCATGATTTTTAACTTCTTGTTGCAGGTATGATGTGGTCAGAATGCAAAGAGCTGTGGCTGGAAGGACCCAGGGAATACATCTTGCAGTTATGGAATGTTCTGGATTTCGGGATGCTGTCCATTTTCATTGCCGCTTTCACAGCCAGGCTCCTGGCATTCCTTCAGGCCACAAAAGCACAACAGTATGTGGACAACTACATTGAGGAGAACGACCTCTCTGAGGTCACACTTCCTCCAGAAATTGAATATTTTACTTACGGTGAGCTTAGCTTTTCTGCCAAACAGATCTGAACATAGGAAAGCTTGAAGGATGCGTTTAGAAGCCTCTCGTTACCCTAGAGCTAAATTGGATCCCCTTGATTTTAAACATTTGGAAGTTATATTTTATTCTTGGCTAATTGCACAACAGATAAAATGTTGATGAGATTGCTTTCTCTTTTTTTTTTTTGTTCAATTGTTTGATAGTTATTCATGTTAATAAACATCTATCAGCATTTCCTCCTGAAGGAAGGATGCTGGCCCTGTGAAGGTCTGCTTAAGTAGAGTAAAACTACTAAATACCTATTGCAGTGCAGAAATTGTCAATAAAGGTGTGATTAATCTGTATTTGCAATGCAAGAAAATGCTGATGATGATGTATTTTAGGAGGGGCTTCAATATATTGTGACAGCAAACTTGGTTTTGTTACTTACCCTAATGGCAATATAACCAATCTGAACTCATGCATATGTAAATATACATTTAGAAACACACAGTATTTTGATATGAAACACATTTTAATTCTGAGTTGCTCTGCTAAGATGGTGTGTGAATTCACATATTAATTTATGAATTTCTGTATAACTCAATTGTTTCTGTGCACATTGTGTGTAAAACCCACAATCCTATTCCTTTCGAGGTAATTGGCAAAAATCTTTATGGTCACTATGGGAACTAGGTTATAGCCTGCAAAAAGCAAAACTTGGTGTGACTAATAAATGAAATTGTTCATTAGGCAACACTTAACTTCCCATCAATAAAACATCAAATAGGAAAAAAATTCCCAGCTTTAGCATAATGCTTGTTAAGATAGCTAATACAGACATGTTAAAAAATGCATTAAGGAGCTAGTTATTGTCTAGCTCAGGTTAAAATGCAAACTGGAGAAGAAAATGTCAAGTTTCTTCAAGTCACTTTTCTTGTAACAAGGTAATGTAACACATATTCATAATTTGTAACTTAAATGAAATAGGAATAGAAAAGCAACTATTAGACTCTTCAAATATTTGTCTCAACTAAATTCAGACATGTTAATGGAAAAATCCTATCAAAGTTTATTCCTCCAGATTGTGATAAATGAGTAACCCCTGTATTTCATATCTTCCAGCTAGAGATAAATGGCTCCCATCTGATCCTCAAATAATATCTGAAGGCCTTTATGCAATTGCTGTTGTTCTCAGCTTTTCTCGGATCGCATATATCCTGCCTGCAAATGAGAGTTTTGGGCCCTTGCAGATCTCACTTGGAAGGACTGTTAAGGACATCTTCAAGTTTATGGTCCTTTTTATTATGGTATTTCTTGCATTTATGATTGGAATGTTCATACTGTACTCCTACTACCTTGGAGCTAAACTAAACCCAGCCTTTACAACGTAAGTATGAGGTTTCATTGTAAGTATAAAGCAAATCAAAACTTTCAGGTTTTTCACTAAATAACAAAATCTGTGGGATATTGTGTGCTCTCTCTTAGCATTAAAATAAAACTGAAGACCTCAGAAAGCAGAACACAAAAGACCATTTGTTCCCTGTTTGTATAATGGAAGCTTTCATTTCAGCCTGAAATAATTTCACCTGTATATATTTCAATCACGCAGACTTGGGGGCAACCAACTGGAAGAGAATATTACTTGATATAAAATATCTTTCTAGTTCCTCTTGTTCTGCATGTATTGTTACAGCTCTATTAGCTGTGATGGATAGGTGGAGCTCAGAGGAGAAATGGAAAGTGCTGTGAAAAATGCTTCCCTGCATGTTTGTTATTTTGATCAGTGCTCTGATTCACAGAAAAATAAATTGAGATTGTTTATCAGTCACTGTAAACACAACTTAGATATTTCTTTGTGTGGTTACTAATAATGCCTTCCTCTTTTTTCCCCTACAGAGTGGAAGAAAGTTTCAAGACCTTATTTTGGTCGATATTTGGCTTGTCTGAAGTAACCTCTGTTGTCCTCAAATACGACCACAAGTTCATTGAGAACATTGGTTACGTTCTTTATGGCATATACAACGTCACAATGGTGGTGGTTCTGCTCAACATGCTGATTGCTATGATCAACAGTTCATATCAAGAAATTGAGGTGGGCTGTGTACTTAAGTTGTTCTCTTCTGTTTTGCTGAAAATAGGGTAGAGTCAATAGGAATTATTTCAGTGATATGCAAAAAAGTACAAAGAAGAGATTACCACAGGAAAGGATATCACAAAATGTATAAAATAAGGCTAACTTTATCTAACAACTCAGCCAAGCTGCAGAACCTCATAGGATCTAAACAAGTTTATCTCCTGCCATGTACACTTTATATTTGGCATTCAAATTCCAGTCAAAAAACAAATCAGAAAATGTAGAGTACTGAAGATCCTTGGGTTTCAGAAATCAATCGTAGGTTGCTGAAATGAAAGTAAAAGTGTATTTAGAGTGCCAGCTTTCCAGATCATGAGTTCAAAGAGTACTACATTCACACAGATGCCAGCACACGCCCACACAAACAGGAAGAAGGATTATCTAAGACATAGTGTACAAATGGATATGTCATTCCCAGTCTTTTCAATGAGTTCTGGGAAATCTTAGGGAATTCAGAAGGAGAAAACTATAGTCCAGCCTAGGAATACTTCAGTAAGAATATATTCGGACAAAATAAATTTGTTAGTATTTAATACAATTTCCTCAGTTCCACAAAGTTTGTATTTTCTGTATATCAGAGTTGCTTGTCCTGGTTATATAAAAAGCTGTGAGCACTACCATTTTAAACCATTTTTTGCCCTGAGTCTAATACTTCAACACTTCTGCAAGTAGAAAACTCCTGTGACCACTTTAATAAGAAAAACAAGACTTGAAAAACCCCTGAAAGCTTTAAATAGCAGGGAGTTTATATGTTGGCTTTCACTTGATGCAAAAATTATTCTTTTTTAAATGCTTCATAGGCTTGAACCAAGTATTCTCAATGAAATGTTGCCATAAAGAGACAACTAAAATTTGGTTAAAATAGACTAAACAAAGTGGTTGCATTTTTGCAGAACTGCTGGAAGTCTTACTAGCAAGAAAATAATTGTGTCTAAAACCAGAAAGATGTTTTGAAGCAGGTTTTTTTGGAAGAAGCTTTGCATTTCATAAAAACCAAGAGCATCATCTATTTTATTTCCTAACACAGGATGACAGTGATGTAGAGTGGAAGTTTGCTCGTTCTAAACTTTGGCTGTCATATTTTGATGATGGAAAAACATTACCTCCACCCTTCAGTCTTGTACCAAGCCCCAAATCTTTTTTCTATTTCATCATGAGGATTATTAACTTTTCTAAGTGCAGAAGGAGACGGCTACAGAAGGACATTGAAATGGGAATGGGCAACTCCAAATCGAGGGTAGGTTCTGAGATCTTTTCATTGCAGTGAAGAATTCTGTATCCATTCCAGCTGTCTTCTTTTCAGTTTTAAAAGCCTTTAATCCACACTTCTGATGATAGTAATTAATCATTTGTATCAATAAATCTCGACGTCAGACTGCCTAAACATACAGCATAAAACAAGAAATAGACTTAAATTTTGTTGGAACAGCCAAATCTAGGGAAAGACAATTAAAACAAAAATTGATGAGTGTTCAAAGATGCAAATAATACCCATGAGGAGTTACCTGAATATGGATTAAAGATGCTTTAAGCCTGTTTCCTCAAAAACTGATGGCTAAAATTATCAGCATTTAGAAAACAAAAAAACACCAGACAAACAACAAAACCAATATGTAATTCAAGGCAATCTCTTTTTTAAAAAAATAATACTCTGATGTAGTAAAAGATGGAAATATCCTCAACATGTCTAAAGAAAAAGAATAATGGAGTTGAATCCTAACTATAAATTCCATAATTTACTTTCGTTTTGTCTTATTTCTTCCTAGTTAAACCTTTTCACTCAGTCAAACTCCAGAGTTTTTGAATCCCACAGTTTTAACAGCATTCTCAATCAGCCAACACGCTATCAGGTAAGTACATACAGTGATCACTGTCCTGAGTAGTAGAACTGTGATAAGGTTCTAGCAGAATGTTGTGTTTCAAGTACATTTTGCCTTGACCAGATAAAGAAAACCTCCTGTAGAAATCAAACTCTAGGATGCTCCTTGAAAAAAAAAGACAGTTATTGTCCAAGCTTATTATTTGAAGCATTTCAAAACTAGCTTATGCAGTACTTAAAATTGGTGTTTGATGTCCCAGTTGGAAAAGTGTGAGGAGCAAACATCTGAAACTGGGGAAGGAATATCTCAAATGGGTTTCTGGGTAAGGGATGTGAAAGCTGACTAGGTTGGCTGTTCCCTCCCTTTCTCAGCAAGACCCCAGAAAAGCCCATTTGAGGCAATTGCTTCATCTGGGGCTGTTACTTTTCTCTTGTGCAGATGTGACAGAGAGAGCTAAGAAAGAAAAATGAACAATGTTTAATTATATAATCTCACTTGATTATATAACTGTTTTAATCTGGCAGCAAATAATGAAGAGACTGATAAAACGTTATGTTCTGAAAGCACAAGTGGACAAAGAGAATGATGAAGTCAATGAAGGTAAGAAAGAGCCTGCAATATTCAGAGGCAACTTTTTTCATGTTGTATTAGGAAGCAGATGCACGGGGGTTTTGAAAGAAAAGAGGGATTATTTCTTTTTCACATGCACTGAGGCTCAGATAGTAATGGAAGCATGCCCATGTCATAAAAAAAAGTAGAAAAGTAGGACTAAAGAAATAGAACTGAGAAATATTATGGGCCCCATTTTACAGATAGAAAATGAGAGCACAGACATAATGCATAGAGGAAATCTGTGAAGGAGCCACTAACTGTATTCACTCTTCCAGAGTCCTAATCAAAGCTGCAGGATCTTCCTCTCTGTCTCATTCAACTTAACACATAATTACATACAATTTACCTCTTTACACCATGAACTACTTGTCCTGCCTTCCTTCATTGAACTGTGAGGAATAATCACCTATGAAGCTGCTCATCAGTAAACAAAGCTTCACAGTCAGCTTAAAAAATGACAAATGAAAGCTCTATTTTAGTAGGAGACCTTTTGAGAAACAGAGGATCTGAGCTCCCTGGCAGATGAGAGAGGTGCTTGCGCCAGGTGCACATCCTAACTCACCACTGGGATGAGATTATGGCAAAGGTTGTCCTCCTTCCTCCAGCCTTCCAGGAATGAAACACAGGCCTGTAGTCCAATAAGGAAACTCCTGTGCTCTGGGCAGATTCCCAAACAAAAATAGTTAGAATGTGACCAAGCAATAGAGTGACGCAGTGATGGACAGCCTGGGGTCAGAAGATGTTTTACTGGCATGGTGGCATTAGGCAGTCTTGTGCATGTGTGATGTCAAGGGCCTGAAAGGGCTGCTCAGCTCTCAGCTAAGGCAGCAAAGCTTCTGTTTTGCTCCTTAGTTGCTCTCTGCTTACCTGTGACTCTCTGCAGCAAGAAGCAGGGAGCAAAAAAGATTAAATTAAATCCCCCTCGGTGCCTTCAAAAGGCAGCATTGTGCACCGACTGTTATCCTGACACTTCCCCATCCTGTGTGGCTGTACAGGGCTGTGATTGTCAGTGACAAAAGCAGAAAGGCTTCTAAAAGTGAATCCTTTCAGTGTGCTTCTCTCCTGAATTCCCACTGCATTCCTCCTGTTCCTGCTCTGTGATGTAGGAAATGTCTGCCTGGTGACTGATGAAAAGATTGTTCTGTCACCAGCAGCGCCAGCTCTTTCCAGATCCATGATGCCACTTGGGTGTTGGCAGAGATGTGTTTAAATTAGCAAGATAATGCAGAAGAATCAGGGTTTACTGACATCATCATGATTCTGGCTTTAGCACCGGGTTTTGTAGAGGAAAGTCCACTTTGGGCAGGGCAGGTAACCCTTGAGTTTGACCCTTCAGCTGCACAGCCAAGTGCTCTGTGTCCTGAGCATCTCATTGGTACCCAAAGTACAGACCCAGCCTCTGAAGACACAATTCTTGAAGCCTGCTATACCCTAAACAGAAAACATTGGCATTTCTATGTACTACAACTACTTTAACAAAAGTGTAGAGATTTTCCCTGTTCTGCATCACTAGAGAATTTTGGTGTCTCTTCATGCTCATTTATTTTGTACACGACAAATGATTTCCAGAGGCAGACACTGCATAAGAATTCACATCCCTCACGCTGGAAGAACAGTATTTGAACATTCTTAAAAGCTTTTGCTCTTGAACAGAATACCCTACAAAGGAAAATGTGCTGCTGCTTATTATGAGCCTGGCCTTGAGAGCTGTCTTTGTTTAAATGTAGTTTTTATATTTGTGTCAAATTATAACATCATGTTAAACTGGTTGACTTTTTCTAATTCCAAGGATGTTGGTAAGGAAGAGGAGAGAGACTCAGAAGCCGTGAGTTTTACTGACAGCTCTGCCACACTTTTCCTTTGTCATTTTGGCACATCTCTTCAGGAAAAAGCCTCTTTTCCTTTTCTCTCTAAAAAGGGGATACTAATATTTACCAGCTGTTCAGCAGTGTTGGTGTGATTAATTCATTAACCTTTGTACAGCCCTTTGGGAATCTTTGGTGTTCTGTATACACGTGGAGCACAATGTGAGACCCCCAATGGACTGTTAAAATTCCTTTGGTACTATTTAGGGATGGAGACACATCTCACTGAGAATGAAGAAGAGGTAAATCCTTCCGACCCATCCTGTACCTGCTCTCATGAACATTTTGGGATGATGACCCGAAATAAACACTGATGTGACTTAACAGAAGAGTATTGACTGAATGTTGAACTTCGCTAACAAGTGTTTCTTTCCATTATTAATGCAGGTGAATTAAAGGAAATCAAACAGGACATCTCCAGTCTTCGCTATGAACTGTTGGAGGATAAGTCCCAAGCAACAGAAGAGTTGGCAATTTTAATACATAAACTCAGTGAGAAACTAAATCCTAATATGCTGAGATGTGAATGATCAACAAAGGAACCCTGGCTTCGACTACAGCACAACTATTTATTGGCAATAATATTTCAGTATCTTATACTTGAAAAAAATGTATTGTAGATTTTTAGCACTAAATAACTTTATGTACAGCTTCTCTGGAATTTAGTCTTAGGAACTTTTATTAACTCACCACAAAAAGATTGCTCTCCTCATTTTAATTGTCTAAAAGCAAGAACTATCATAACTTTTTTTTTTTTTGCATTTATGCGTTAAAAAGGTATAATGGTATCGGTTGCTGATATTTTAACAGGTTTATGACTACATATGGAGAATTCTTTGCACTAAATTTGCAGGACAAAAAATTAACAGATACAGCATAATACTCTGTTCCTTGCAGTGTCCAGGTACAAAATAGGATTTTTCATACTACAATAAATCAACTAGAGATGAGTGGAGGATTACTTGAAATCTTTGTTCTTTATTAGTGGTACTAGTAACGCGTGTAAGCCCAGAACTCATGGTTATGACCACAAGGAGTTGCTGAGAACCAGGTAAGTGAGAATGAAATGGCAGCAGCGCTGTTTAACACGTCTTTGTATACTCGCGCCCGCACCGACCCTTTCTTAATTCAGTGTATTTACTCTGGAAAGAGTAAGGATTTTTTTTTTTTTTAACTCGGACTCTGTGCAGGGCTGGTATTTTTGGCTTCGTTGTTAAATAAACCATTTCTCCCGCACGGCTCGGCACCCAGCCCACGATCCGCCTCAGGGCCGCTCCCGCCGAAGCCGCCCCGGGGCGCTCCACCTTCGCCCCGCCTCTCGCCCCGCCCCCGGCGCATCCCAGCCAATCGAAGAGGCCGTTCGGCCGATACCCCGCCCCCGGTCGGCCGCCCAGCCAATGGGAGGCGGGCTCCGCGCGGAGGTTGCCGCGGTGACGGGCGGCGGGCGCGCCGTGCCCGCGGGAGGGACGCGCGTCCCGCGGGAGCGATGGAGCCGAGCCTGGCACGCGTGGATTACCTGCAGGTGGGCCCGGCTGTGCCCCGGCAACCCCCGGCAGCGTCCTGGCACAGGGGCCAGGCGGCACGGCCCGCCCAAGGCCGAGGGGCAGCCGTGCGGCGGGGCCTGCGAGCGGCCCGAGGAGCGTCCCGGTGCTGCGGGCCCCGCTCAGGAGCATCTCTTCCATCCACAGGTGGGAGTCACGGCGCAGAAGACGATGAGGCTGCTGCCTGCCTCCGGGAAGAAGGCCACACAGAAGGTACCCACTGCCTGGTGCTTCGCTGCTTCTCCTGTCCTATGCTTCATCCTATCGTTAATATCTCCAGAGTTTCCTTAGATAGAGGACGTCAAGGGGGAAGACTGTGAAACCCCATTTTGGGGGTTGGAAAAACCTCTTTTTGGAAAAAAATAGAAAAAAAAATCTGACTTTGTGATTGGAAAACTTAAGAACCGGGAAGGAATTTTTGTAGTTTACGGCATTGCTGAAACGACGAGGGAGTTCTTCCATATTTCCCTATTTTGGTTTTACTAACACTTAAGATTAGAGGAAATGGCCTGAAGCTGAGACAAGGAAGATTCAGATTAGATATTAAAAATAAATATTTTACTGTTAGGATGGTTAGGCATTGGAATAGGCTGCCCAGGGAGCTGGTGGAGTCACCATCCGGGGGGAGGTGTTTAAGAGGTGTCTGGATCTGGCACTGGGTGCCATGATTTAAGGGTTGCAGTAATAATGACAACTTGATGATCTTGAAGATTTTTTCCAACCTTGATGATCCTATGAAATATTTGGTTTTGAGTTTTTCTTGCTATAAGTTCAAATTAAAGAAATCTTGCTAGGGAAAGTCAATTAAAATAACTGTATTTTTTTTCCTTCAGTAATAAAGTCTTAGAGTGAAAATATCCAAATACATCTTTACCTCATGGTTGCCAACTTAAAAGAAGCAGCAGGAAAAGGATTGTAAATTGTACTTGAACTGCTCTTCAATGTCCCACCTATAGTATTTTGTATAGATCTTTATACTCCCATATGTAATTAAGTACCCTAGAATTTTGAGTTCTTAAATATATGAAAATATCATTAGTTTTTTTACAGAGGGACGATTTACAGTAGCACGTAGTGACAGGATGAGGAGGAATGGCTTCAAACTGACAAAAGAGAGTAGGTTTGGATTAAATATTAGAAAAAAATTCTTCCCTGTAAGGGTGGTGAGGCAATGGCACAGGTTACCCAGAGAAGCTGTGGCTGCTCCATCCCTGGAAGAGTTCTAGGTCAGATTGGATGGAACTTGAGCAACCTGGCATAGTGGAAAGTGTCCCTGCCTGTGGCAGGGGATTGGAGCTGACTGATCTTTAAGGTCCATTCCAACCCAAACCATTCTGTGATTCTATGAATATAGAAAGAGCATTATTTAAAAACACAGTTTTGTGTGTAATAAAAAAACAACAATGTATTATACTTTTGAAGGTGGTTGTTGGAGATCAGGATGGGGTCGTTACCTGTTTCGGCATAAAAAAGGGGGAAGCTGTGGTAAGTGGAAATGTTCCATTTAAAATTTTATTTTTGAAATGTTCTTCCCAGTGAACTTTGAAAGTACATTTTTTATTGACATGGCAAATAAGCTGCTTGTGGAAGTTGTCTAGGTAGAGGTAGAGGTGGACTGATGCCTAACAGTGGTGAGGGCATGCCTGGTCAAGCATAGGATCCTCCACAGTTACAGAAGAGTCAAAAACTAATGTGGGTCATCACCAAAAAAAGTAATTTCTACACATTTTGCACTTCAGTTAAGTTGGGCTTAAGCCTGGGCACATACATAGTTATTGTAATGGGACAGAAACGTGCAGAGATCCATTAAATCACCTTAGGGATTTGGGCAAACGGTTTGCTTTTTGATATGCCCACCTCAATAAAAAATTACTTTCTTTCATGAGTTTTCTTCTCCAGGAAGTTTGTGGTTAGCTCATAAGTATTCTGTAGCAATACAGATAGATCAATGGAGACTTCTGGAATAAAAATGTAACGTGTGAGAGGAAGGGAGTCTGTGTATGTTGTTCTTTAAAATAAAAAAACCCCACAAACAAAACAGCTGACAGCAATGCTGAATTTTTGCCCTGAATGAATAAATAACACTGAAGTAATGAAGTCTTAATTTATTATGTTTTAAAGCTTTTTGTATTACTGATAAAATGCTTGCTTGCTCTGTGATTCTGAAAATAGACAGATTATTTTTGTCTGTGTACAATCCATTGCATCTTAGCTTTGCTAGAAATTATAAAGAAATTTATCATCTTTTATGTTGAAAGATTACTATAAATATGATACTGTGACGATGAAAATTGCTTTTCTGTTGACAGCCAGTGTTCAAGACACTGCCAGGACAAAAAATATCCAGACTGGAGCTGGGAGGAGCTCTTAATACACCACAAGAGAAAATATTTGTGGCTGTAGGATCTGAAGTCAGAGGTTTCACAAAAAGAGGGAAGCAGTTTCTTTCCTTTGAAACTAACCTTACTGAAAGCATCAAAGCTATGTATGTATGATGTTTTGCATTTTTTTGAGAGCTGTAGCAGATTGTTTATGATTTTATGCAATCATAGTCATCATCAGTCATAAAAGTTAGTGATTTTATGCAATATTTTTAAGCATATTTGATAGGTGACGCTAAGTGCCAGTCCAGCTTCAGTTTGTGCTGCTGTCAGGTCAGTTCCTGGCCTGTAGCAGGAATTTGGAATATCATGGAGAAGTCTTGGAAGTGTAGGGCAAACTGGGAGTGGTCTGGAGGCACTCACAGCAGTGCAAAATCTGTGTGAGCAGAGCTGAGGTTCTTGCCACAGGGTGTCCTGTCCACATAGCTCCTGGAGCAAAATATTTTTTGGATTGTATTCTAAGATGCTACCAATAGACAAATCAGCATAAAAAAATATAGTAATGAAATTTTATAAAGTTATTCTTAGGGATTTACCTGAAGACAAAGTAGAAATGTGAGAGCTATAGAAACCAGATGGTTTTAATATTCATAAGGAACTCTAAAAGCTGCAAGGCTCCATAATACCTGAGAGCTGCAAACATAGTAAGGCATAAAAGCTCGACTCTTGCTGCAGCAAGATGCTACAGGAAGTGTTTTCTTTTCCTCAGGTACATTTCAGGAGCAGATCTCTTTCTCTGTGCAAGCTACATCTATAACCATTACTGTGACTGCAAGGACCAGCACTACTTCCTATCAGGAGATAAAATCAATGATGTTCTCTGCCTTCCTGTAGACAAAGTGAACTACATCACACCAGTGCTTGCGTGTCAGGACAGAATTCTCAGGGTGTTACAGGTTAAAATGCCTCCTTCTTTATGTTTTATATATGGATGCTGTGGAATTGGACAAATTATTAAGGGAATATATGTCAGCATGGCTTGAACATCATAAGGATCAGTGTATTTTGCCTTACTTGGCAGTCTGGCTGCTGGTGCATTCCCTTTCTGTTCTTTTTTAAAGCAAATTCATTATCGTAAACTTGCAAAAAGTGAGGATTAGTAAAACCACTATAAACAGTCTTTGGAATTCATAGGTAGAAGTTGATGACAAATTGGTCCCTTCTAACTGAAAGTGCTCACATATTTAATTTCCTGAAGTCTTTACCACTTTGGGAATTCTTACTCTCATAAATTACTGTTGCAACAAGTCTTGAGTGATACTCAGCAGTTTAACATATTAAATTGCCAGATGAGTTCCTGGATCATTTTTAATGATAACAACATGTTTCAAGAGTCCTGTGTTTTATTTCTACAGACTTCACCCTGATTTTGGCTTAGAAATGGTTCTCCCATAGGAGTTGGAATAAGTAAATCTCACCTTTTAGTATGATCCATAATAATTTTGTTGTGTGGGATTTTGGTTTGGTATGCAGCTGGTGTTTAGGGGTTGTTCTTTTTTGTTGTTTTGGTTGTGGTTTTTTTGGTTTTTTTAACAAATTTATTTAAGAGTGTTCTTTTTTTCTTCAGGGATCTAATTTGCTGTATGAAGTTGAACTTCCTGGACCACCTACTGTTCTTGCTCTGAGCAATGGAAATGGAGGTAACAAGATTTTGGATGTACACATAATTATTAATACAATTTTACTATATTTTTAAGATTTTGTAGCTTGTCTGTGTTATTTGTTTTGTCTTGATTTTTAAGCTGATGTTAAAAATGCAGCAGAAAAATGACTATGTGAGGTAATTTTTTTACATATAAATAGACACAGACATATAACCATTTTAGACAGTTCTAAATTATATTCACCTTTAATTGAAGGCCTCTTACAACACTAGTGAGAGCTGAGGGGTGTCATTGTGTAAAAACAATGGACTTTTGGGGGCCATGTCAAGGTTTTGGGTTTGTATTTCTCTTACATGAGGATTTTCATAACTGGAATACGTGGATGGACAAGAATATTGAGTAGAGTTAACATAAACTAAGACTGGAAGGTTCAAACTTAAAATAGTTTGGTCATCCTTCTTGCTAATCTGCTCTAACCTCACAGAAACCGCTTTAGGGTGTTAATCTGGTGCTTAATTTAGTTTCAGTTAGATTGTGTGACAAAACATCCAGAGCTGGTTTGGAAAAGTAGTTCTTAATTGTTGAAATTTTGGCACAGTATTCACTGCTGGGTGTGTGTTCTGAAAGGACTTCTCTGTTTTTCTTCTGTAAAGTCATCTGAATAGCCTTTATACTTCAGCCTAACTTTGCTGAAATGTGTAGTAATAGATTCTGACTGTTTTTCACACAGAACTCCAGTGCAGCGGTGCAGCCAAACAGAGAATAGTGATAGCCACAAGGAAATTATGGATTTCACGGATCTGTTTTTGAGTTTCATATCTGAAAATTCTGTTGTACGTCCTAATCCAGTGTTTTCTAATCCCATGAGATGTAACTACACAACATTTTGAAGTTAGTGTGCTTGATTTTGTCAATTCTAAATTCAGTTTCTGTGTTTAGGTGATTCTGGGGAAGAAATTGTGTATGGCACTTCTGATGGGAAGTTGGGTCTCACCCAGATTACGGGTACCAAGGCAATACCAAGGTGGGAAATTGGAAATGAAAAGAAGAGAGGAGGTATGTGTCTCAATTTCTCACTCTATAGCTTTCCAGCATACCTGAGGCTTTTTTAAGAGTAGGGTAATTGGGAAATCTTATTCATAGGTTCATATTGGGGACATATTGTGATTATATCAGTATGTGATATTAATGTGACTAAAGTCTCTTTCATTCTTCTGATTTTCTGGAAAATTATTTTAATCAGTTTGTCTTGCTTTGGATTTTGTGTTCATATTATCTCCAGTATTTTAGCAAGCTTTTGTTTTGACACTATTTTGGAAGTGGAGTTTGTAAAAACAGTGTTGACTCAACAAAGGATGTTTATAATTTTTCTATTTCTAAGTGTGTGTATATTTGGCAAGTATCCCTGCCAAACTCACCAGATGTTCACTGGTTTTAAGGTCCCAAAAGAGAGATATATGTAACAATAACTGATCAAAATTTTCCCAGTTTTAGCCTTGGTGTTCTGCTTCTGGAACATCTCTTAATTCACACGGCTTTGTAAAGGAGAAGATCAAGAATGGAATGTATAAATATGTTTTCATTTAATTATGAAAATTATCACCACATTATATTCTTAAAATGCTTCTTAGTATATCCCTAATCTTTCTATAAAATATGGAGCCATAAAAGTTAACTTAGAGCCTGAAGCACAGGGGAGGGACTTTGGCCTTAAGAACTCATCCAGAAATCTCCTTAACACCTTAAAAGCTGACCAGGAGTCTCTTTCCATGTAACTGAGTGTGTCCTATGTATTATTGTGTCATAACCTAATAAAGATGAAGCAAATGGCTTTGTTTTCTTCTTCATTAGGTATTCTGTGTATTGATAGTTTTGACATTCTCGGAGATGGAGTGAAGGAATTACTTGTTGGACGAGATGATGGGATGATAGAGATTTATAACTTTGAGAGTGCTGATGATCCTGTCCTTCGACATGATTATGTAAGTCCTCATTCTTCATACACTGCTGGAAAAAAGCCACATTAATGAAAAATAAAAATCTGTATTTCAAAACTTACATGATCATTGCTGCTAAATTATGTGGTTTGTTTTTAATTTAAGAGTTTTGTAACATTGACAGTATGAATTTGAAATCAGCATGGTAACATGTAAGAACCAGAAAATGAACTAGTTGTGTTTTGAGCAGAAATCAAAATAATGTAAAGAGTGTGTGTTAAAGTTTTGGCTTAGTTGACTGCTGGGTGAAACCTAATACAGAGTTGCTCTCTGAGTGAAAAAAATTAGTTTTGTGTGCAGTCTGTGATTTACAGGTTAAGAAATGGAAGCTTCCAGGGCTTCACTGAGCATAATTACTTTGGTTATCAATTGTTTAATATAGCAATAGGATCCAGAGGGATTGTTTAACTTCAGTCAGATTGCTAATTTCTGCTGGAAAAACACTGTTTATCAGTGTTTTGCTTTCAGCTTGGCAATTTGTTTGCTGTATGGAGTAGAATCTTGTAAAACCTTCTAAAATGAGTGCAGTGATACTTCCCTCTGCTTGAATGTGTTTATTTGAAGGCTTTATCAGAGAGCATTGCATCAATCCAGGGTGGCTGTGTGGGAAAAGAAGGCTATGATGAAATTTTAGCAGCAACATACTCAGGTAAGCTTCATATCATTGACACAATAAATGCCATTTGTGGTGAGGTGATGAAATGAAGTAGAAGTTTCCTACACTTAAACTGTGGAGATTTTATATTTTAAGATATTCATCATGTGTAACACAGTGACTGGCTATATTTTGGTGTAAACTTCTGCCTTATTGTGATGAATTAATATGTCTGAAGGAATTAGCTATGTATTTTTAATATATACAAAATTGTTGATATACAAACATGTTTTTCTTTTGTTTTTCTGTCTTTTACTTAATTTCATTAATTTTCAGCTTCACAGTGCTTTAAATGGGGTTGATTCTGATTTTAGAAGGAAATAAAGCTCCCCCATGTGAGGCATCTCAGCAGCTCCTCTGTAAGACTTGAGCTACTGGCCTGTCTGTGACAGAGGCCATGATAAACATGCTGCATATGTCAGCTGCTGGAAGCTAAAATATTACTAATTCTCTCTCTTTAGTTACCTTCAGTGCTAAAATTTAACCTATTGAAACTTAATGTAATGAAAATCATGGCATTTGGCAAGATACAATCCTCAGTCAGTTACTGAGAAATAATGGCATTCCGAGTACCTCTTTTAAACACTTTTGAGTGATCAAAAGACCCTTACACCTAAACTCATATGAATTGTTTGGTATGACTGGCCACAGTACTGTTGCAGCCTAAGTCCTTTGTAGGTTCTTTTTGTGGGAATGTTCTAGAGATCCATGGATCATAGAAGGGGAAAAAGTGAAAGCCCATGTTCCTCTGTGGGCCTTCAAAGGTGAATTCTGGTAGGATGTGCTCTAGACTGATTTTGGTAGGGAACCAGAGCTATAATCATCCATTCATGTCCTGCATATCATGCCTGAGGTATCAGAATATAATCAGTTAGGATTTGCTTTTATAAATAAAAGTAATTTAGTAAGCAAAAGTATAACCTTTTCAAGCAGCAGCACCCAGCCTCTAAGCCCATAGAGCAGCATCCAGTTTGCTATAAACTCATTGCACATCTTTTGTTTTGTTTTCAGTACTGCCAGTAATTCAAGGTTTTGTCAGAAAAAGAGAAGTGAGAAAAAAATCCAACTGCTCAGTTAAAAACTGTTAAAGAGGAATTTTTTGCTCAAAGTCTCTAATTAATAAAAAAGAGTAATGCTTTCCAATTTAAGAGTGAAACCTATAAAAAATGATGCTCAGTGTCTAGGATTAATCCTACAAGAAAGGATTAAATTGGGCTCAATTCTCTCTACCCAGTGTGTGGAACAAACATCACTTCACACATACATTAGCTGAGTGTAGACTTTTCTTTTTAGCTTATAAGGAATATAAACTTCATATATTGGTTTAGGCTGGCTGACAGGACTGACTACAGAACCTGTCCATAGAGAAGGTGGATCAGGTGAAGAACTAAAATTAAGTCAAGAAATGCAGAGCAAGATTTCATCCTTAAGGTAATTGCACTAGAAAGAAATTAAGTGGAAGAATGGAAATGTTAAAAGCTGAAATGTCATTTCTCCTTCCTATCTCACTGGATTTTCTTTACTATTAATATATCTAGAGGTAGAATCAAACATTTTCAAAGTAGAAATTAATAGCAGCCTCATTTCATAGTCCTTTTCTATCTTGCCTTCACATGATGATGTCTTAATGCTTTCTGCCTCGGTATCAGCAAGATAAGATTCCTTTCTTCCTTACTGCTCTATAGCTTCTAAATGATGGCAGGAAAGAAGTCAGTACCATATTATTCAAAATGCATTGTACTCTAGAGGGAAAAAGATTGTCCTTTCCTGTGTCTCAAAAATCTGTTTTGGCAAGGAGCATGTAAAATCCACGTGTCCATGTGATAGAGTTTATATTTTTTCTTTGCTAAGTATGTCGAAGGGGAGTTATCAATCTGGCTGGAAAATTGAGGACAGGAGATAAACATGATTGCCTTGCTAGTTTCAACTACCTAGTTTCTAGGGTAGGTGTATAGTTGCATCTTTTAAAGACATTATGAGTGGTTTCCCTTTTCTAGGAATGAATTGGAACAATTGCAGATAAAAGTACTTCATGAGCAGGAGAGATACCAGCAGTACTCTCAGTCCAGCACTGCAGTTTCCTCAGTACCTGCCTTCAGTGTGAATGACAAGTTCACACTGAACAAGGAGGATGCCAGCTACAGCCTCATCTTGGAGGTGCAGACAGCCATAGATAATGTCCTGGTGCAGGTCAGTGGGGCTTTGTTCTTCTTGGCTTTCCTGATGCATAAATTAAACACTCAGAGCCTTTCTAGTTCAAAAAGCCATGTTACAGCATCTTAAGGACATGCTTGTTAGGGAACAAGTACAACTAATTTGTATTGAGCAGAGCAATGTTACCTTACCAAAACAGACCAAAGTGCCTGCTGTAACAGAAGATTTCTTTGTGTTTGCTTTTGCATGTCCTTTTTTAAACACCAATTAAATGAGGTGCACATCCTCACTTGCCAGTTAAGTGCCCTCTGTAGTGGAAAATTAATTTCAGAATGTTATGGGCCACCTGTTCACTTCCAGTGTGGAACAGGATCTGATTTGTGTGCACTTGGGGAGAAATACTCCTGCCCATCGCAGCAGCCTTAATTAATTATTCCTCCCACTGTATCAGCTGAAATTAATGCCATCTTGGGTAGTCAGAAAAAGTAGCAGTACTGAATTACCTTCTTTTGGCAAATGCATGAGGAGAAAAATGTGACAAGGAAGAATTTAGGAGGCAAGTTTTCTATAACAAATGGGAAAGAAGTAGTGCAAGATTTTATTTTTCACTTCTTAATAAAAATCCAGTTTTTATTAAAGATGTTACAGAGCAATGCTAAGCTACGGCTAACTTGCCACTGTATAGTATCAGCTGTTTCCATAGCTAAATGAGAAATAATGAAGTTGTTTAATCTACCTTTCATGTCTGAAAGACAATTACAGATTTTACACTGAAGTTGTGGTAATCTAGCCCCCCAGGAGTTCAGGATTCTGTAAGGGAATAACAGAAAGATCATCATGCTACTCCAGGATTAAGTAGTAAGCTGCATGTCTGTTAGGCTTTTGCCTCTGAGATGAAGCAATCTCCTTGCCTCTCCCTTACTACAAAGATTGATGACAGTTAGAGGATAAATGCACTTGGAGCTACTCAGGGACATAAGCTCTTTATTTTCCCTTCCTCCTGTGTTCTGCAGAGTGATGTCCCACTAGACTTGCTGGATGTGGACAAAAATTCTGCCGTTGTTAGTTTTAGCAGCTGTGATTCTGAGGTGAGTGAAACAGAGGAGGTGATTGCTGTAGAGGTGGCATGATAGAAACTCTTAATATTGTGTAGTAAAAATAGAACTTGGATTTTTATATCCCTGATTTGAAATACATTCTGTTAGACTACTCATCTGGCAATTGTGGAGAGCACAGCTTCATTAGAGATTTAAAGGCAGGTCCTGATATAAGGCACACCTAAATATGTGCAAAAATAGCTGCTCTCTTCCTTTTTGTTTTTCATTCCTGAGGGATTGTGAGTCAAATGTTTGCACACCTTTTTTTATATATAATAACTACAGACTTAAATAGTTACGGAATTACTGTTGACACCGAGGGCCGGGTAGAAAAATCCAGAAACTACCTTAGGATTTATGAAAATCTTCTGTAAAATCTTTTCCCTTCTAACAGTCCTTTATTTTAGTTTTAAGAACTGAATTTGCACATCATTGTTCTGCCCTGGAGCACCCAGAAATCAGCTTTTTATTTTAGGTTTTGTGCTATTTATGATGATTAACTTGGTGCTTTTTGGGGTGTATTTTCTTACTGATCCTGCTTCAATTTTTGAATGTTGAACTAATTTTGCAGATGAGTGAGGCAGGCTGACATGCATTTTTCAGATGAAAAGTAGTTATCTATGTAATCTTTGTAGAGATATTAAAGAGTTTAAGAGGTTTTGGTTGTATTCTCCTTATAGAGAGTTGGGGTTTTTTTTAACTCTGTGATAATGAAAGCTAATTGGAACATTTAGGAGAACCAAGGATTGCTTTTTCGTATTTAACTCTTACAAATAGCTGTACATGCATTACAAAAACTCCACTGTAACATACCCACAGTTAAAACATACCAGTAGAAATGCTGTGAATCCACAGGCCTATTTTGTATTATTTTCCTATTAAGGTGTTTGGTTTTTTTTCCTTTTTTCAGCCAAATAGCAACTTTCTTCTTGCAACTTACAGATGCCAAGCGAATACTACAAGACTTGAACTTAAGGTAAAATGCTCAGAAATATATTCCATAAAATTAATGGTTAGTCCTGCTTTGGCATGGAGAGTTCTTTACATGCATTAGTCTAGATTCTACTGTTTGTTTCCTGGGACCTTCTAATCCGGGGCTTGTGTTCCTTTCTATTTGTCTTTAGGATTTTTAAGGGCTTCTAAAAATATGTCACAGGAGAGCCTGGGGCCTTTTTGAGTGTCCCTAAGATGAAAGCAGTGGGGACACCACTGATTGGGAAAATACAGGATTCTGAAGGCAATGTGTTAAAGCTGAGGGAGGTGTGGGAAAGCCAGCTCTGGCACTGTTTATCCTCTGAAGGAAGTTACATTGGGAACTAACAAGGGAACATAGGCTCAGTTTGTATTTTAGAGAGGAAGCAAATCCTCTCATCCCATGCTTATTATACTTAAAGGCATGTGGGTGTTTTGGAGTTTATTTTTAAGGATCCACCAAATTCACACATTCCATGGCAACCACAAGAAATAATGAAGGAAATCCTAATTAGGAAAATGCTCAGCATACACATAGACATGAGGTTTTCTCTTTTTTACTGCAGCCTCCTAGTCTGATACGTGTTTATGTAAAACTCTCATTTTGGAGGCCTTTTATTTTAACTGATAAGAAAATGAGTTAGAGGCTGTTATTTTATTAATATTTAATTCATCTAATACAGCAGCAGTTCACTGGACTGTGCTCCATTTAGTTTTAAAACTCACCTGCTTTATTTATAGTGACGCTATCAAGTAAATATAGTACTCTAAATATTCTTGAAATACTAGAGGCTTTCTTTAACCTACTTTGAATATTCACTAAACTTCCAAACAGTGGTTAAAGAGTCCTTTCCTTTTTCTTCTTTTCTGTGGGTCCTTCTTTCCTCTCTGCAGGTTCGCTCGATTGAAGGACAGTACGGGACACTTCAGGCGTACATAACTCCCAGAATTCAACCAAAAACCTGTCAAGTTCATCAATATCAAATTAAGCCACTTTCACTTCACCAGAGAACCCATTCTATTGACCAGGACAGGTATGTGCAAAATAAAATGAATGCCTTTTTTCACTTGGAAAAAATGACACAAGCCAGCTGAAACATTTGCTCTGTAAACTTAAGTGTGAAATTTCTAACCCCTAACCTACACTTCTGAGCCTGTAGATCCATTCAGTGGATTTCTTAATAGAAATTATGGATTAAATGGGTTCCTTGCCATTCTTGGTTTGGGGCTGTTTTTCATTTTACTGCCCTGGGTTATAGTTCAGCCCCAAGTGTTAGTAGAGCTGAGGGTGTGGTAGAAAGGAAGCTTTCCTCTATAGGTAACTGTCTTTTCAGTTTCAGCCTCATTCTCTGCTCCACCCTTTTCCTCTAATTTTTTCTCACTGTTAACTTGGCCCCAAAACTGAGCCAAGGCATCTTTTTGCCTTTATCTCTCTGTTATAGAAGTTTAGTATTTTACACAATTTCTGATGAATTTTTGCCCACCCTCAGCTAACATCTTGTGTTGCCTCCAAGGATCTGCTTGTTCAAACCAAAACTGAAGAAGTGAAGGGAGGATACCAAAGGCTTCAGTGTGCAAATGAGCTCCACTCATGCATTGTTCTTGATAAAAATGCTACATCTGGGGTTTACAGCACGGGAGGCTCTTGAGGCTCTGTCTAAGTCATATTTGGTCTTGACAGTTATTTATCTTTGTCCTAAATTTCAGGTTTAACAACTTGCAGCAGGACATCAAAAACTTCCAACTTGGTTTTTTTTTCCTAGATCTGACATGCCTAGTGGGAGGTAAAACTTGAATGTGCTTGCTTGGAGCTTTGCATTTTGAAGTACAGAAGAACAGCTGGAATCTGCAATATGTGCTTGTACTTAGGGAGAGACCTGATTTTTAACAGGGTGCTGATTAAAAGGAAACCACCAGGTGGAACTAAGCTTCTTTTTGCATGGACAGTGCTTATCCTTAACTATTAACTGTCCTTTTTCTCTTTTAATTTCTCAATGTCACAGGCCCATGAATACACTGATGCTCAAAGGCCAGTTCAGTTTTGCTGAAATTCACTCCTGGGTTGTGTTTTGCTTGCCTGAGGTGCCTGAAAAGACTCCTGCTGGAGAGTGCATCACCTTTTATTTTCAGAACACTTTCCTGGGAACACAGCTTGAAAGTACCTACAGGTAAAATACAGTTACTAAACCTAGTGCATGCATGTGTGTTTAAGTTAATTTATGTAAAATTGTTCTTTTATAGAAAAGGTGAGGGATATTTTAAATCTGACAACATCTCTACAATATCCATCCTCAAAGATGTGCTTTCTAAAGAGGCCACTAAAAGGAAGATTAATCTCAGCATATCATATGGTAAAAATTCTTCTCTATGTTGTTGTCCTTCAGTTCATTTGTTATTCCCATAAATGGAATATGTAATACTCATTTGCTTGTTGGGCTTCTTTTTTACTCCCTACTAGATGTAAATGAAGAGTCTGTGAGGCACACATTAAAGCTTATCCACCCTAAATTAGAGTACCAGCAGCTGCTGGCCAAGAAGGTTCACTTAATAGATGCTTTGAGAGTAAGTATCTGAATTCTTGGGGTTTGATTTTTATGGGGAGAGTTGTGCTGTCAGATACCAAACCATGGCTCAAGGCAGGTGTGGGTCATGTGGGGATCTGTTCCCTTTCTGTTCCCTTACATTAAATTAAAATAAAGCATGTATTTTAAGTGTCTAGGAGACAAATTTCTTTAAGGAAAATTCTCTTTTTCGTTATATAACTAGAAGGGGATTGTCTTCCCTTTGAAGTACTTCCTTCTGTCATATCTAAGCTTAATTTCTTCTTATCTGCTCTTATGATATTTACCTGCTGTTAGCTCTTACCATTTTAAACTGTTTTTGAGGAATTACAAGTTCATGAAGGCAACGTGGACTTCCTGCTCCCAAAATACCGCAGCATTTTGGAAGAGGCAGATCAGCTGCTCGAGGAATACAAGAGGCAACCTGCACATCTCGAGAGACTTTATGGTTTGTTGACAATTCACCTTTTTTTAAATGGAGCTTAATGTCCAGTGAGATGGCTGAAATAAACAGCTGCTCATATTCAGATGATTCTTGTCTTTATGGACATGATTAAAGATGGTGTTCAAATTCAGGATGGCATTTAAGAACATATAAAAATAAAGTGCCTTGGATTTATTTACAAGTATACCGTTGTTTCAAACGTAAAGTTAAAGAAGTCTTCTAACAACTGGAGTACTTGGTACATAATCTTGAGTTAAAAGTAGAGATACCTTCTACTGAAAACAAATAGTAATTCCTGGAATTTTACCTTTACAGGTATGATCACAGATCTCTTCATAGATAAATTTAAATTTAAAGGCACCAATGTGAAAACCAAAGTTCCTTTCCTTCTGGAAATTCTGGATGGCTGTGATCAAGATGGATTGATTGCTTTTTTTGATGCTGCCTGACAAGGAAACAGCAATTTTTCTGGTTTTAACCAAGGCATTTCAGTGTCAAGTCAAAACCACTGTTACTCTTTTGTTGTACTGTCAGGTCTTAGGTTTTATTAATATTTATTATCATATTGGATACAGTAGTAAGCTTCATATAAACTGTTGTGTATGTTAACTGTATGCAGAGGTTTTATGTACAGTGTTAATAGCTCAAGAATGATCAGATGTAAATACCAAATACCCTTTTGGCAAAAATGTTTTCATTACTGTTTTAAGATGACATGGAGTAGCCTGTCCCCCAGCTGCAAGAATGGATGAAGAAACTGGTTTCCAGAGACTTGGATTTGGAAGAAATCTCTGTGTTTAAGCTGTACCTAACTTAGTTTTTCCTGTTGTGTTGAGAATGTAGTGTGAGAATCTCACCAGACTTGATGTAGCCGGTGCATGCAGAGAGAACTCTGAATTTTAGACAGATGACAGCTCCATTTAAAGCCACATTTGTTTAGGAATGGATGGCATTAAACTTCCTCACTGCTTCTCCAGCCTCCCTGTGCTTCATTGCAAAACTCCACGTCCTTTCCTGGTTTTATTTAAAACTAGAAGAGATCAAGGAGCCAGTGGAAACAGAGATCTGTTTGCAAGTAAAAAATACCAACTCCATTCAAGTGATGTAGAATCATCAAGTGGGGGAAGAGACCTTTAAGATCATCAAGTTCAACCATTAACTTGTCATTATCACTGTAAGCCTTTAAAACACATCCCCAGCACCATATCCACGCACCTCTTACACACCTCCAGGGATAATGACTAAACCTAACAGTGATAATTTTTTTCCTAATTGTCTCATCTGAGATGCGGAGGCCCTGGCACAGGTTTCCCGGAGAAGCTGTGGATGCCCCATCCCTGGAAATGTCCAAGGCCGGGTTCGATGGGGCTGTGGGCGGCAGCCTGGTCTAGTGGAAGGCGGCCCTGCCCAGAGCAGGATGGCTGGAACAAGAGTACCTTTGTGGCCTGCGATTCTTTGAAATCTCCCCTGTCTCATCCTGGGGCCATTTCCTCCTGTCCCCTCGCTGCGTGCACCTCACTACCCCCTCTTTTCAGAGAGCTCTACAGAGGGTCTCGCCCCCCGAGCCTCCTCTTCTGCCGACTAAACCCCCCCAATCTCCCGGGACACGTTCCCGAGCCTGGCCAGGCAAGCTCCAGCACGTTTCCCACCCACGTTTCCCTGCGAGAACGCCCGAGGCTCTTCTCTCCCTCCCTTGGGCGGGTGCGGGGCCTGGTGTCCCCCGGCAGCCGCGCTCCCTGCCCGCGGGCTGCCCGCCCTTCGCATCCGCCCGTGTCTGTCTGTCCGTCCCTCTGTCCGCCCCATCCGGCGCGGCCGTGACGCCGCGCGCGCCCATTGGGTGGTTCAAGAGTCGCGGGCTACTTGAACGGCGCGGGCGGCTCCAGGCGCGCCTGTCCCCGGCCCCGCCGCTCCGGCCCCGCCGTCGCCCCGNCGGGGAGCGCAGCAGCGCGCCGGGATCCCGCTGCAGGTGAGGGGGAAGCGGCGGGGCTGCGGGGAGATGTGGAAGGGGCAGCGCCGGTTCGGCGCGGCGGGAGCTGTCAGGGGCCGGGCGCTGACGGCCGCTCTCCCCCACAGGCGGCGCGGGGCGGCTGCGAGGGCCGCGGAGCGGCGGCGGGGCTGCAGCAGCATCAACATCAGCCCTTCTCCATCCATGTGGACGAGCCCGATGGGGAGCGGGAGCCGCGGCGGCAGCGGGGCGTCCCGGCGGGGCAGAAGGAGGAGGCGACGCTGGGGCTGCGTGCGGCCATGTGTGCCCTGGGGGAGAGGCGGCCGCTGGCCCCCCTTGGCAACGCCATGGAGCTGAGCTTCGGTACGTGACACCCCGGCCCTGCTGCGCCGCGCAGGCCGCGTCCCTCCCGCTCACCCCTCAGGGCCCTGCCCCGGGAAGCGCGGAGGGGCTCACCCGGGAGTGGTTTCCAGAGCCAGCTGCAGGGCTGTGGTTCGGGACGCGGGCTGGTTCGGATCCTTTGAGCCTGCCGCCAGGACGCGGCAGCTCTTCAGTGCAGCTGAGCGCCTGTGTTCTTATCCCCTGCTATTTTAGGCCGTTTTATACTTTATAGCTTTAACTATCGGTACCGCATGAAGGAAGCCAATTACAGACAAGATCAACCCATAAACCCTCACCCTTTTGCTACCATTACAGAGCTAGAAGGGGACTCTACCAGGCAGATCCCAAGATATAAAAGGTTTTTCTCACAGGTAGTGGTGCAAGTGTTCTGAGCTCTTCCCAGTGTGTGAAAAATGGGAACTGCCAGATCCATCTTCTGTAGCACGTGTCTGAAATCTGAGGGCTGATTTTCCTGTGATCCACTTCAGCAGGCTACAAAAAGCTCTGGCACCCCCACCCTGTTTTAAACCACAATCTAAGCTTACAGGATCCACATCTATGTAACAAGGTAACACAGTGTGCACTGAGCACTACATAATTGCAAGACTTTTCCATCTCTCTATTCTTAGCGGGAGGAAGAGAAAGGGGAAAGGGAAACTTACCTATTGCCCTAACACTGGACCTCTGTAGAGCCCCCTCCACTCCCAGTCCATCTGAGTGAGCCTGCACAAGGTTCCCTGTGCTGTGAGGGAGTGATGTCTTGGTGTTCATTTTAACATGGCTGTTATCCTCTGCTTAGATTCTCCAAGTATTATGGATATTTCAATAACCTCAGAAACAGAAACAGAAGAGAAAGCACCAAACGTTAATAACGTGCCAGACTATATCAGTGAAATCCATACGTACCTGAGGGAAATGGAGGTGAGCTGCTCTCGCTTTTATTGTTTGCATACAGCCCACGGGGGAGGAGTTTGGCGTAGAGAAATGTATCTGAACATGAGTTACCAAGACAGTGACTAAATTAGAGCTTGCTGGAAAGGGAGAAATAAGACCACGGGACTGGTTTATTGTGATAAAGTTAATTGTGCCATGCAGAAGCTGGAAAGCAAGATTGCAGAAATAGAACTTGCTGATCCTAAACTCACCAGTGTTTACTTCTCATTTTCTAAACTGTGATAAATGAAGTTTAAACAGTTGCGTCCCTACCAGCACATGGTCCAACCTTAACTTTGTCTGTCATCTAAACCTACAGGTGAAGTGCAAGCCCAAAATAGGTTACATGAAGAAGCAACCTGATATCACAAACAACATGCGGGCTATTCTTGTGGACTGGCTGGTGGAAGTTGGAGAAGAATACAAATTACAGAATGAAACCCTGCACTTAGCTGTAAATTACATTGATAGGTTTCTTTCTTCCATGTCTGTTTTGAGAGGAAAACTTCAGCTTGTGGGTACTGCAGCTATGCTGCTTGCATCGTAAGTGAAATTGCTTCATTTCAAGTTCCACCTGCTGGTTTCATACAGATTAAAACCTTGTGGCTGTTCTGTTGCCTAGAGCAGGACTGACTCAGGAGGGCTTCACACTAGGATAAAAATCAGGAGTTATTCACCTAAAAGCATGGCGGTTATCTTTGAAGTTTGCCCCTAAAGTGAGGATCTGTTATTTCCAGCTGTGGCAGCTGGCATCTAAACAGTATTTGAGGGAATATGCATAATGCATGTGAAAAGCAAATTGTGCTTGCCCCAATTACTAATTCAGTGGCTTATTCTGGAGTTTCAGTGACTCCAAGTCCCAAATTCCTTAGACCTAAATTATAGTGTTGTAGCTCTCTAATTTCACGTCCTGCTGATTCAAGAGCTACCAAACCAACTGCAGCAATCTCATTTGGCACCAGTGCCCATCTCCTTCCCAAGTCAGAATTTAAACGAGCATTTCATTAAATGCTGGTGGTTTTCTAGTAGTACTCAGTTATTTACTCATAAATGTTTCTCCTGGCAGGAAGTTTGAAGAGATCTACCCTCCTGAAGTAGCTGAGTTTGTCTACATCACAGATGACACCTACACCAAGAAGCAGGTCCTAAGGATGGAGCACTTAATTCTGAAGGTTTTGTCGTTTGACTTGGCGGCTCCAACAATCAACCAGTTCCTCACCCAATACTTCCTACACCAGCAGACAGATGCTAAAGTGGAGAGCCTGTCAATGGTAAGAATTACTAGCTCAGCTCCTGTAATTAGAGAGTTTTATTGCAGATATTCATTGCACACATATATGTGTATGTAAACCATTTATCTACCTTATGAATTGTGCTCCTCCAGAAGTGGCGCCCTACTGCTGGAAACTAACACTCCTATTGCCACTTTCTGTTTGGGGTGCTACCTTATTATCAGAGCCTGGCACTTGGCCTGGCTGAAGCATGCACTGCACTCTTACTCAGCAGGCAGAGATTAATGAACTTGAAATTGGGGCCTGTTGCCCTGCTAGATAGATGTTTTCCTCTCTTTTATCTTCAGCTGCCACACCTACCCCCACCGCACTTCGACAAAAAAGGACTGTTGGCTTGGTTTTCCCCTCAAACCAGCAGCAAGCTCTGAATCCAGTGGCTAATTACTAGAGCAGAGCACAGATAACATTTCAGCTGAAGCTGTAATAAATCCTAGCTGTATGGTGGGTACCAGAGGTCCTAAACACAAGCCTTTGTCTCACTGTGCAAAGGGCAGACCTGACTACGCTCTTCCCTATAGTTCTTATATATCCCTAAAAATAAAATGTGCTGGGAAAGCATGTGTTGGGAATGCTGTTTAACAGTAGCTAGCAGGAGATGCTTAAAGAGAAAGTAAGTGGAAACTAATAAAAGGTGTCCTTCCAATGGATGACACGATTGGAAGCTCAGGTTGGGGTTCTAAAGCAACTGTTAACTTCTGGAAGCAGATGATTTCTCTTTCATATCCCTTGCAGTACCTGGGAGAGCTGAGTCTAATTGATGCTGATCCTTACCTGAAATACTTGCCATCAGTTATTGCTGCTGCAGCATTTCATCTGGCAGACTACACACTCACTGGACAAACCTGGGTACGAAGTACTACAGCCTTCATGGGCCTCTGTGTGTGTTCAGTGTGTTTGTGCACAGTTCTGAGTGCTGAGCCAGGGCTGCAGAAATTGCAGCCCCTCTGTGCTCCTAGACTGTTAATTAGGGATTACTCCCTGTGGCATTTGAAAAGGGGATGGGGGGGGTGGTGAGGTAAATATGGTTCAACGAGAAACTAAAAACTCCATCACTGGTGATCAGCATTAAGTGAACAGCAACATTCATGTGTCCCTCTCCCTTTCTTTTTTCCCCCTCAGCCTGAATCCTTGTGCAAAGTAACTGGCTACACCCTTGAAGACATCAAGCCTTGCCTCATAGACCTCCACAACACCTACCTCAGAGCAGCCCAGCACACACAGCAGTCCATAAGGGAAAAGTATAAGAGTACCAAGTGAGTATCTGTGGAGGAGTTAACCTCTGAGTTGTCCAAACATGTAACTGCCTGGCAGGGTGTGGGTGTGGGATGTATCTTTGGAGTCTTCAGGCAGACTCAACTAACCAACTCTTCAGTGAGATGGTGGCAAGACTCACTGGGATTTTTACATGATGGTTTATCAAACAATACTGGATGTTCTGTTGCTGCCTGAACTGTCAGCTAGAAACTGAAGGAATTTTCTTGACATTCCTACAGTTGGTGATACCTAATGCTCCTAAAAATCTCTGTAGGGCATGGCAGCCATCAAGCCCCCAGAATGTTTCCTGCCTGGTGGGAAATGTGCTTTGCTGCAATTATGCTGCTCCTTGTGGCAAAGAGCACTTGAGCAAGATGACATCCTGCCTCTTTTGTTCCCTCTCTAGGTACCATGGAGTATCGCTCATTGACCCACCAGACACACTAAACTTATTGTAATAATCAAGAGACTGATCTTTTTAAGAGATGTATATTACCAGGAAATGATGTACAGTTTTAAACATGGTTCAGGATTCTAAATATGATCACTCAGAATATGAATACAGGCTTTGATGACTTCAAGTATGAAGTTTAGTTTCATGTGGTTTTAATGTAAATCTTTTGTACATGCAATCTCGTTAAGAGTTTTAGCTGTGTTTTTATCAAAATGTTCTCTTCAGGCACAGAATTAACCATGCAGGCCACGTGAAGTCTGAGACTGCTTATCTAATTATAGACTAAATGCTGATATTAGCAGTGCATTATTATAGTAGGGCTTTTTCTCCTTCTGGTTAAGAAAGACTTGGTCTCCACAGAGTATCAGTAGCATTTTTATACTGTCTAGTTTAAACTGAGACTTAGCATAGATCCAAAACATGCCTTAATGGCTACAACTGGAAGAAACTCTATGGCCACAAGGAGAACTCCTTGCTGGAATGGACCTCACGAGGCTCTTTAGGACATGCCCCATTTGCTGTATAATGTAGTCTTCACCAGGGGAAAGGCTGAATGCTCTGCTGCAGGGACTGCACAGATAAAAAACCCCTGCACCAGTTCATACCTCGCACTTCCACTACGTAGCATATGGTCTTGCTGTCGGTATTTTCTAGTCCAAGTGCAAAACTGATGCTAATCTGAACCCATGGAGTTCCCACTGATGTATTGGCTGTCCAAAAAGTCCATTGATGCCTACTGAGAAAATTAGTCCTCAGTCTTCCTGCCTCTTTAGGGGTGGTGGAGGGATTAAACTGCAATGGGTGAACTGCTGCTCTATGCCCTCAAGGGCAGGGAATGTCTTCTGGTATAGATGGGCAGCATACAGAGCAGCGTGAGTTCTGTACACCCCTCACGCTTGGGAGGAGCTCCTCTGTGGCACACAGCAAAAATGTGCCGTATTTTTCCCTAGTTCTGGAACTGTTACATGAGCAAACTGGCATTCAATCAGCATTAGATCGAGTGGATGTTTACCTTCAGCCTGTGTAAATGGAGTGATGCTGCCCTGTACCCGCTGTTGTTTGCCTGTAAAGCAGCGAGTGCACGGAAGTGGACTGAATTGAGCCATTTCCAGGTTGGCTAATAAACAGTTTTTGTATCTGATGTTAGTGGTCTTGCCAATAGCTTAAAATCACTGAGGGGTAGTACTGTCATCTTAAACTGGCATTCCTTTCTGAAGTCTTTTGGCAAGGGCCACCCTGTGAAACCTGGTGCCTCTTTGACTTGAAGATGACTCAGCGCTGTCTCTGGTTATCTGGGCACCCAGCAGTATAAACTCCTCCTTACAGATATCCAACAGCTGTTAGGGTGTGGGCTATTTGAAATAATTTTTTTTTAAATCGACATCTGTCAGGCTGAGCAGCAGGTCTTAATGGGAAAGAACTCTACCTCACCCCAGCAACTACAGAGTTACTGCTCTGCCCACCCTTGTGCTCCTGCCTAAGCCTTCCCTGAACCACCTCAATTGCAAAAGCGAGTGGTGGTCAAAAATCTGGTTGAAATCTACAGCAGGAGTGGCCTTTTTGGCCAGTCTGAGCTTCCTAGGATGCACTTGAACTTTTATGCACGTTCTAATGGTTAATGAAGAGCCACATTTCATTGGCCAACAGCCTTTATTTAGATTAATTCCAGTGGGCTGCTACTGAGATGCCAAAACGGACTGGGGACAGCCTGTGCCGTTTATCATGTCTGGTGCTTGGGGTTGGAAACACTTTAACCTTGCAGGAGAGGGAGTTTATATAGGGAGGAATGTGTTTTTCACTGTTTGTGACCTTGGAAGGGTAACTGGCAAAGCTGACTGGCAGCAATTACTTGAAGAAAACAGGCCACAGTGCTCTTCCTGGGAAACTGGCTTCTGCCTTCCCCTTCCTTTCTGTGGTATATTCCAAGACCACTTTATGAGAAATATGAACATTGGAGGGGAAATTTAAAGGAAGGTTATGAACTATTTTCTCCAGAAAATGAGCAAATAGCAGTACTTAGCTGAAAAGACTTCAGTGGGTTTTAGTAATAATTTAGTATTTAATCAAAGAGCTGTGCTCAAGTTCCAATGGAACTTGCTCCATTACTGTTCCCATAGCACAGAGATAAAGTCTTCCATGCTCCCTGAGCTTTATCTTCACCATTATCAACAAGACTTCCTCTGCAGCCTAACTAAAAAGCTCCAGTCAGGGACTGGCATCTCTGCCCAGCATGACAATGTTCCTCCTTCCTCAGGGCAGCCCTTGCTTCTGCTAGTAAGTGCTATCTTTTTCCGCCCTCTCATTTTGCAGTTAATATGGGACAATTCCAGCTTTTGCTTCTAAGCTTTTAGCAAAATATCCCAGGTTCTACTGTACTACTGTTAAGCCTGTCCAGGTTAACTTCTAAGCCTTTCCAACTAAAGGCTCTAAAGAATATAGGGATGTTATGTCTGAAGAAGAAACAGCAGTGCAAATGTGCTGTTTTTTTTCTGAACAAGTTTACAATCTTGTAGTACTACAGAACTAAGAAGGAACTGCATCTTCATCAGTTTTTGTACTCAGGACAGTAACTGGGTTTTTTGGAAGAACTGACACTACATTGGTTTAGCTCCTGGAGAAAAGAGGTTTTATGTGTTGGTCCCTTCCTGAAAAAGCACAACTTGATTCAAGCTTTGCCTGGCTGGGAGCAATTTTATATATATATATATATATATATATGGTTTTGGGGTTTTTTACATTAAGTTCTTTACCTGATTTGGGGAATGTAAAATCTGCAACAGTAACTTCTCTCCTGTTCACAGCTCATGTAACACTGAGGTCACCTGTAAAATAGCCCTGCTTCACTCTGTAAATATGTGTGTGTTTCCAGTGTCACTTGTTTACCAACTAAGTGCCCAGATCAGGTATTTTGGAATCCTCCTCGTCTCTTTGTTTTGCCTGATCCTAAATTCAGAGCATTTGCCTATAGTTCAAAAAGCATTCCTGTCTGTTGCATGTAATATTTAATTAAACTTTTTAAGAAACTCCACTGATGAAGTTCTGTGCTGGTTTGGAAACTCCACGCATTTCTGGTGATTTTCATACAAAGCAGTTTGAGTAAAGGGTAAGATGTGGAGTAACAGGGGCAGGAAGGTTTTAATCACAGCATATTGATTTTCCCCTGTGAAGAAAGCTGAACTAGGTGAGTTTTTGCTGCAGCTGGATGCCAAACATAGTATTTCAGTTAGAGGCACCATTTATTAATTTAAATCTGTGTACAATCATTTTAACATATATGTAAAAACAGAACCAGATATTGGGGGGGGAAGGAAATAAAATTATCTACAAAAATAAGCTCAGTAATAATACACCAAAATCCATATTGTACAGCATTCCTGCAGGAAGGGATGATGGCCTTAACGAGAAGTTTTCTTCTTTCTTCTCCTTTTGTTGAATGCTTTCTTACTTGGATTTTCTTGTTTGGAGCTGGTCTGTGTTCTGTCAGCAAACAACAGTTGTATCAGAGAAACATACTGAATAGTTTTTCAAAAGAACACAGGCTGATTATCCATAACTTGACAACTACCCACCATGCCTGGGGCCAAGGTGTGAGTTAATCTTTTGGAAGTGCACTCCACTAACAAGGGTTTCCATGGATACAGCAGCAAATCTCACTTCTTGGAGGTCAAACTCAACATCAGCTCCAAGGAGCTGCTGATTGAGATCCACTTTAATCCTCTCATTCCCTCTGGAAGGACTAAAATGAGCCAAAACCATCTCAGGCAGCTGCAGGCCAGCCAGGCTCTGGCCTCCCAGGACAGAAGGCCAGAGCTTTGGACTAGCTTTAAACTTCCTTGCTCTCAGCTATATCTGTATTCTCTTTGATCAACTGAAACCTTTCTTGGCCTTGCCAAAATCCTGTCCTTCCTGAAGACACTCCTTACAAACTCCTTTCCCTTCCTAAATCCACTTGCTGGTTACCTTGTTTTCCTTGGTAGCTCCTGTGGTTCCAGAATGACAACTTCTTCCTCCTCACTGTCAGACAGTACAATGGGTTCATCTAAAAAACAAAACGCAAACCCCACCAACCCCAAACTGCTGATCAGTTTCATACCAACATTCTCCTGTAAATAGTAACAGCATTTTAAAGAAATATTCAAAGGGGCTGCTGATTCATTTGGAGCCCGCCCTGTACTACAGAAATCAAGTTCTGAAAAGAACTGACCAGGTCAAGTGGAATTAGCAAATGTGCAAAGTGGCTACAATGGTTCTTTCTTCCTAGGGACCTTTCATATTTTAATTCTGAACTGTTAATAAAGTGATATAGTAAAATCTGATATTAAGAAAAACAAATACTTACCATTCTTAGTTTCCCTCAGTGTACTTGCACCCTCAGTTTCCACTTTCTCACATTCAAAAGCAGCTGCCTCACTTTCACCTTCCTCTTCTGCTGCTTCTTCCTTCTCAGATTCTTCGAGGTCTCCCCAGGAGCTCTCTATTCCTTCCCCGATTTGGGCTGTCCCAGGAGTATGCAATACTGGATTGGCAAAACTACAGGAGTTAAGGAAAACTTTGGTGTTTGAAAATTCTTTGTATTCTGAGAGCAAACCAGGTGGTTTATAAGCAGGGGAGAAATGCCCTAAAGGGGAGTTCAGAGTGCCACTTCTCCAATCTCTGTAATAATCACAGCTCTGACCTCAGCTTTTTTTAGTCAAGGAATTAAAAGCAGACTGAACCAAAACCAGGATGACGATGACATTTCCTCTCAGGGTTATACGGTTACCTAAGCTATGAAGAATCTTAGATGTGTGTTTAGCCTGGTTTTCCTGAGTAATACCCTGGAAAAGATACACTTCTGAAGGAGGGTCAGCCTTAGCAATGATTTCTCCAGCCCGTTCCTCCACGTCGTTGGTGTCCACAGCAGCACTCTCCATTTTGAAGGCAGTGATCCTTTGGTTGGGAATGGATTCTGCAAAGCCGAACTTCCCGCCTTCTTTCCTGGTCAGTCAGGGACAAACATTATTTCAGGACAACCCAAGAACTGTTTGTCCTTTCAAGTTCAAATATACAAATGCTTGCTATTTAAAACAAATACATGTGAAGAGAATTTGCTGCTGAAACCACAAGCTGACATTATTTTTTTCATACATTTCTTAAAAACCCCCATTTCCATCCCTTCCCATAACACTCACCTGGCTTTTTGGTCGTTTTCCAAGGCTTTCTGAATCAGTTCTGTAATTTCTGCCACCTTAACAGCTGCTATTTTACTGCATCTCAGAATCTGTTTGTTACACGTACAAAAAACAGCTTACAGCCAGGAAAGCAGGAAGTTTTTAACTGAAACTGTAGAGCATCATAAGGATCACAAACATTTCAATCACAGGAATTGCAAACACGTAAAATATGGCACCTTAGCACATGAGGGACTGGATTTGCTGAGATTTAGGCAAAAAGTTAACAACCTCCAGAGTGCAACTGGAAATAATTTTCAAGCTTTTACAGCCAAATCACAGGGAAAATAAAAAGATGCATATCTGACCAAAACCTAGGCATTTTCTACATCCCTTCTGCAGCATGGTACACAGTACTATGCTCTTCCACTAAGACAGAAAATACATCATCTTTTCCAATAAAATCAGACAGATAATTGACTTCTCAGCTTCCTAATGTCATGGACACTCCCACATGCAGCACAGGAACCAGTCTATACACCACAGAAGGACTGGTCAAGGCAAAGGTTTACCTGATCCTGCAGCAGCATGACCACTCCACTGGACTGGATGGTACAAATTTCATGGTGTTTATTCATGGCAATTACAAGGAGCCCATCCATCACTCGCTCCTCACGTTCAGTTGGATCCACCAATAAATAGGTCCTAGAATCAAGGTTTGAAATATGAGGCAACAGCAGAAATTAAGAGGCATCTTACTACCCTTAAACACAATTAAATAAAGGAGTTGGTTTACATATTAATTACTATGGGTATACAAGATTTATACCCCTTATATGGGTACATAAAACCTCAAAATCTTACCCTTGGTGGAAGAAGGCAAAACTGACACAAATGGGCATGTGGTGGATACTCAAGGGGACAGGATCACGCTCCTCAGGAGTGTACTTTGAAAGGAATTGGCCCAGAGTACAGTTATTTATGAAACTCGTTTGATTTTAAAACAACAAAGAAATTCAAGGAAATGAAAAACAAAACAAAACAAAACAAAAAAAAACAACTTACCACAGTTACTTCCTCTCCTTGCACAGACACATCTGGCCTGCGGAAATGGCACAGAGCTACAATCCCTGCTATGCTGGCAGCATCAGTGATGTTGCCATCATGGTTTAACAGGTGCATGTCCAGCCGAATTTGCCAAACCTGAGAAAAATACAAAAAAATACAAAACCACTTGATTCTACAGAATTATTTTTTTCCCCCAAAACTAGTTCATCTTTTTGAACCAGAAAAAGAACCAACATAATACTCCTTAGGTTTCTGATTAAGAAGAGATCTTGGTGTATTTAAAGATACCCACTGTGCCAGGTTTTTGATTAAGAGAGATCTTGGTGTATTTAAAGATACCCACTGTGCCAGATTTCATTATGACAAAATATGTAGCACTTCAGCACAATTTAAACATCATTCTGTAGGGTCCCAGCTACTTCAGAAAGCCTATGCAGAATGCAAGTAACAAACACCTTTCAAATCAGATGAGTGGATCTTTACATCAACCTAAAATAAGCACTTCTAATATCCCACACAAGACAGAGACCAACTTAAAACTGGATTACACATACCTTCTAGTTTAAACTCACCAGAAATTAAGAAGTTTTCCTACCTTTTCACCAGCAACAACACAGAGAGATTCAGTGTCAATGCATTTGGAATCTCTGAGGCATCTTTCCAATAGTCTGTTCAGTGACACCAGTAACTCAGATTGTCTGTTGGAACAAAATTAACCCAAACTTAATATGATTACAGTGGCTTTTGTGGCATCCTTGTTTAGTCCTTTTAAGACATTCATTACCTGCCAGGCTCCAGCCCAGGTGCAGCCATAGGTGAGAGCTCCAGATTAAAGAAGAGGACACCTTCTGTGGGCCGGTTGGGCTTAGGGGGAACGAGTTCACAGGAGACCTGTGCAAGAACCCTGCCAAGGCAAATAAAGCACCGAGTCACAGAACGTACCAGGGAAAATCTAGGAACAAAACACATACCTGGGGAAAAAACCATCTGGGTAGGGTTTTAGTTTGTAATTCTCACTCCTGACAGTTTCTTGTTCAGCGCCTGTCATACATATTTCATCTTTGGCTTTGGCCAAGAACCAAATGCTAGAACCAGTACATACTCCTGTCTTTGAAGACTAAAAATTGACTCGGAACGTGAAAAACGTTAATGAAATGTTTATGCGAGTGCTTACATTTCACTTTTACATATGCAAAAAAGGGTCGTTTGGTTTGGGGCAGAATGCAAAATGCGAGATCAGCGAACAAAGGCATGAAAACTTGGGAACAATTTTGCATTTTATATATTACTTGCCACCACAACCATCGCGGAAACCCCATCCCTTTCCCGCTTCCTTCCTTTACATCCTCCCCTCTTTGCTCCTACCCTTGAAACACAACGACTTCAAGGCTTTAAAGGTTAAAAATCTGTTTGACAGAGATCTCTACAGGCTCGGGTTCCTCAGGCTCTATTTAAGCCGGGGCCCGCGGCCGAGCCCCTGCGCCCACCTGGTCCTGCCCAGCTCCACGATGCAGCAGCCGCGGTCGGCGCCGAAGGAGACTCGGATGTTCCGGTAGTCGTAGCATTGCCTCCCGTCCAGACGCTGCGGGAACACACGGACACACGCACGGAAGAGGGTCAGTGCGCCATGCCCGCCATGCGATGGGACGGCGGGGGGAAGAAGGGGGGCGGATCCCAGGGACAACCGCGCTCCTCGGGCGGCAGGGAAGGGGATGGGGAAAGGGGCAGGGAGGAGGATGCTGGCGGGCACCGCACCTTCTTCTCCTGGATGGCGCGCAGGAGGAAGCGGCGCTCGCAGTTGGAGAGCGGCGTCGCCTTCATGGCCGCGCCGTGAGGGGGGCGTGATGGGGGGGGGAGCGCGCGCGTCATCGCCGCGCGCCGCGCGTGCCCAGCCCGCACGCGCCGCGTTCCCGGCCTCGCGCGCGTCCCCTCAGGGAGGGTGTGGCTGGGAGGTTCCCGTGGCCATGGTCGAACGCTCTGTATTTGGAAAACCTTTTCCTGCTATCCAGACTAAACCTGCTAAAACCTTTTCCTGCTATCCAAGCTAAATCTGCCCCGGCTGTTCACTCGTATCTTTCACCGGGTCACCAGAGTGCCGAGATCGGCACCTGCCCTTCCTCTGCCCATCCCGAGGATGCTGAGGTCTCCCCTCAGTCTCCTAGCGGGACAGACCAAGTACCCTCAGCCGCCCCTCACAGGCTTTCCCCCCAGACCCTTCAGCTTAATGTCTTTTCCATATTGTGGTGCCCAAAACTGCACACAGCACCCGAGGAGAAGCCGCGCCAGTGCAGGGTGTGAGCCTCAGCAGTGAGGCGGCACAACAGGGCACAGAGGCACCGTGGGCTTTTGCCGGAGTGCCGGTCGTCGGGAAAGCCATCTGGAATTTAAAAAAAGCCCCCAGAACATGCATGCCAGACATTTCGAGTGGTTAACACTAGGGTGGTGCCCAGCCCTCGGGGTGCGGGTGCCCTGCAGCCCTCTGGAAAGAGCCGGGCTGGTATCACGAACACGGCGGTCAGGGCTGCGGGCAAAAAGGCAGCCAAGACTTCCAGTCTGCCAGAAGAACATCCCTCCCTGCTGTTCTGGAATGTTGCCGGTAAGTAAAAAGGCCTTTACAAGTGGCTTTTATGCTTAGTTCGAGCTAAAACAAGAAAATCGATTATCTTCCCACCAGCATTAAACTCCAGACACTGGCATTTTCCACACAAAAATGCTGAAATATCTCAGATACGCTGTCTTTTCAAACCTTGTGAACACAGTACAGTTCTAGGGCAAACTAAAATGGGAGTGGTGCTTCTGAAACTCACAAGTTTGTGCAAGTGAGGACAAGTGCTGCCCGATTTTCCCACATTGGTTTTATATATTCAGTTTAGGATAAATTAATATCATCACAAATATTTGGTGTAAGACAATATTGACCAGATTATAGAAAGACACTCCTTCTCCAAAGATAAAAATAAGCAAATAGCCCGTGGAGTTTTACTGGCCATCTTTGCGTGGAAATTCTGTCTGATTTTCCTTTTTCCCTGTGTGAATTTGGTGAAAATATTCATTAGCGAAGACTTGGGGTTAAATTCTCTAACTGTTCAGTTTACTAACAGAAGATCTGGAAGGCTTTTTATTGTTTGTGGGAGTCGTCCAAACTGTTACTTTTCAATTACAAACAAATGCTAATTTCAGCATTTGTTGAGATTTCTGCTTGAGATGGAGTGGCAAAAAATTCCTGTTCCTGCTCTCTCAGTGAACTGTTAGGTGCCTCGATCCATCAGTCTAGTGGCAAAGCACCCTTTTCAAAAGAGAGAAGGTGATGGTGATGGTGAACTTCAGGGGGAGCTGGATGTAATTCCAGGAGAAGTAAGTAATGTATTGGGGCTGGAAATCAGCTAGGTCTGCTTTGATCCATGCCATCTTCTTCACAAAAAGGCTACTTTGCAGCATCTGTGCTTGCACATGTGCTAGGAAAGGTAAAGAATTTCATGGACAAATTAATGAGGCATAATACCATAGCACTGAAAATCTGTACGAGGAGGGCACATAGAAAATAAAGTCAGTATAACAGGTTAATGAAAGAGAAGGGCCGGGTTACAATGGTAATGAAATAATGGAAATACTCTGGGTGTTCATAAAGGAGTGTGTCACACCCTGCAGAGTGAATAAATGAGCGAATAAATCACAGGCACTTGGGCTAAGGCAGGAATTTTTTAGAAAGAATATCCTGATGATCTACTGTGCCCACATGGAAGTGTTTCTTCGTTTGAGCTGAATGCTCTTTGAGCTCAAATGCTTGAATTGGATTATCTTACTGAACTGAGCCTGGAGGGAAAATCACATTTGAGGATTGGAGAAGAAAACCAAACTGCATCAGAATCTCAGCATCTTGACAGCAAGCTGCCAGCAATTTTTATGGGTTGATCAAAATAAATAAGAAATTGACCTTCTCTTTCCATGGCAGCCTTAACTGCAATGTGCCTTTGCTGCTTGGCTGCAAGTCCTGCTCAGTTACACACACATGCATGACACGATGTATGCAGTATTCCAGCTGATAAGGTTACTTGGGAAGAAAGGCTCTGCCTAGATGTAATAATGTAATTTATAATTTGTTTTTATGATGAACAGTTCCACGGGGGGGTGGGAGGATGGGCAATCCTTGGAAGCAGTGCTGCTGGCAGAAATGAGGCATGAAGAGTACCTCCTGCTGAGATGAGGAACAGGGTGTTCTGGCCAGGATCCAGGGAAGCACTCAAACAAGCTCTTTATCTAAAGTGCAGATACGCACCTTTGTCCCTTACATATTAGAAGGAATGTGTCACAGCTTCTAAGGCTAAAATTTAGGAAAGGAGTTGCCTGGTATATATGCTGAAATAATCTTGTTAAGGAAAAAACAAAAAAAAAAAGGACCCAGAACTGTCAGGAAATCATCCAAACACCAGCTTAAGGCAAGTTGGTAATAACATCTTAATCTACTTGCTGGGTGCTTGCTTGATCACCTTCCATAGCTTAGATTTCAGAATAAACCCCAAAATATTCTTGCTGTTTCTACCTGTACTTAGCCTTCACATCATCCCTTGGGGTTTACTGCTCTCCTGAAAGATGTTTTTTGCTCCAAAGGGCACTGCCAGAAATTCTGATCCTGTAGACAGTGCTGCTTTGAACATTTCCCAGCTCTCAACAATCCCTTTGGGAAAGTGGGAAGTGTTTCTAAGGCGGGATGCCAGGCAAGTAACAAAGTCAGAAGAAAAGAAGTTACACCCCTCTTTTTTTTGTCTCCACACCCTGCAATTTCCCTGTCTCCAGGCAAACTGTTTCCATTATTTCTATGGATTCAAATGAAACCAGTTGCCGAGTTAAGTGTCGTGCTAAGCCAGAATTTTTACAGCTGGAGTTGAAGGTTCTGAGCATACAAAACTGATGTCCAAGTTCAGATTTTAGCAAGGTTTAAGATTTTCTAACCTTTTAGACACATCTTCAAATTCTCTTGAGAAGCAACAAATGTCCATGTTAAAGTAGAAACTGTCATTTCGTTTCATGGGGAATAGGCAAAAATAAACCAAAATTGTTGCCAGAAAAAAAGCACTTTCTCATATCCTAATCTTAAATATTACTTGACAGATAGGTTTGAACACTGGCTTGATGCAAGAACTCAGGAGTGTGAAAATGAAGTGAATATCTATTTGGAAAATGTTTTGGTTTTTTTTCCTATTGGAAAGGTGTCAGAAAATGTTTGCTGATACCACATGTTGATAGTCTTACAAAACAGAGGAAATCCAGAGTACTGACAAGCTTATGAGCCACATCTGATCCCTAAGAGATGATAGCACATTTAATAAAATTGGGGGATAATCAGATAATCAAATTAAGCCATCAAATCAAAATGGCTTTTTTTTTCCCCCAATTATTTCTCCTGCTTATTCAGCTTCCAAGTATCTGTTACAGACCAGAAATCAATCTTGATTGCCTTGAAATGCTGGAAGTCATAATCTTACTAAACCAAGTGTTTTTGTTGTTCTGCATGGCCTACCTCTCTTAAAATCTTGGTACTAAAATGCTCCTTTTAAAACATGAGATGCATCTTTTTGTTGATTCAGCTGATTTTAAATGAAATTTCACTTTTACAGTTGTATCTTAGACTGCAGGTGTTGTTCAAAGATAGGAGTGTGGTGTAGAAGTGCCTCTTGTTGTGTAGAACAGCCACTCAATAGTGTCTCATGCACAAGAGCAGGTTGTCTCACACCAAGTATTCTCTGTGTACCACAAGTGTTAATCTCCCCATACTTCCCAAAGATCCCAGTTCTTCATTCCCTGCCAAGAAATGCTCACAAGAAAACTGTTGAGAGTACCTGAATTCCTCATAGTAATACAAGCAAAAAGGGAAAGTGCCAATTATTGTGTCAAGAGACCACAGAGCCCAGATGAGCCCTGGAGAATGATGGATGACTTTTCCCACCGGGTAATGTTTTCTACAGTATGGATGAAGTTCTCCAAATGATGTTTTGTTACTTCAAAAAAAGGTAAATTATCATTTTCTCAAATTGTTATATTGAGAAGTTATTGTGAAGTATTATTCAGAAGTCCAACAGGGATGCAAGAGTTGGTGCAAAATCATAACTCAATACATATTTGTCTCCTTAGCTCAGACTTGGGGTGATGCTATGCTTATGTTAAGAATTTGGGAGGCTTGATGAAGTAGGATTTTAATATATATTTCTTCAGAAAACAACAGACTTTCTCTGGCCCTCACAAAATCTGCAGTATATGCAGCTGTGCTAATGTTCACTCTGTGAAATTTCACTTCCCTGGCTTATAAATCCAGAGAAGCTTTGGGAATATGACTTGAGTCAAGACAAATCATGCAGGGAAGTGGACAGATGGTATCATGGAAAGCAGAACTCATGCTGGGTCCATCACAATCGTTCGCCAAAACCTGACTCAAGTGGCCACAACTCAGAATAACTTTCCTGCTGCCACGGCAATACCTGAGGAGTGTTTGTGCTTTGGGCTACCGGCAGGGTTCTCAAATGTTTTCAAGGAGGGAGACATTTTTTGGTACCACTGGGGCTGTTTGGCCTGTGCTGGTGGCGCGGGGTGCTGGGGCACGGAGGATGGGAGCACATGCGGGCATTTCGATCTGGATGAGAGGCTCCGACTCGAAGTGAGCCACCCCAGGAGCCTCTCCTGCCGGTGGCAGGTGTGCTCGGAGCATCGTTTCTGTAGCAGGGGACCCGTGCCCGAGGAGCAGGGACAACACGCGCCGGCTCGGAGCAGCCCCGGTGCCCCCTGCACCCCCTGCCCCGGTGCCCTCCAGCCGCCGGGGCTGCCCCGCGGGAGGTGCCGCAGAGGCGGGGGGTGAAGGCAGGACGGGCTCCGCGGCCCCTCCGCCCGGTGCCCCTCTCCTGCCGCAGGGGAGGAGGCTCGGCCGCCGCCGGCGCCGGCACCGNCCGCCGCCGCCGCCGCCTCGGGCCGCCCCCAGGTGAGTCCGCGACACGCAGGGAGGGCTGGGGGCCGCCCCCGGGGCCGCCTCCGCCGCTCCGCGTCCCCCGGGAAGGCGCGGGCTGGGTGCTGCTCCACCAGCATCCTTTGTCCCCGACCGCCCTCCGGTCCCCCGCCCTCTCTGGAGTAGCTACGTTTGCTATGTCGAATCCAGGGGAAATTTGAAGGTGCGCTCACCCTGCAGCTTTTACTCTGTAAGAAAGTATTATAAAACTCCCCTCAGGTTCTTTTTGCAGAGGAGGTTGTGTTGGCTTTCTTTTGGCATACAGAGATCTAAATTTGATCCGATTAGAGAATTTTTAGATGTAGTGTTTTCTAGTGCAGAAGGCACCTTTTAAAACTATTTACACCCATCTCCCTCCCCCTTCAACCATATCTAACTCAGTTTTCCTCCTTTTACTCCACAGGAGCTATTCCATCATGTAGCTAAAATGCCAAGTAGGCTTCACTCCCTGGGAACAGACCCGGCAACAGCCCGTGGCTGACCCTACCCGGTCGGTCTCTGAGGTCCCCCAGGGACCACTTTGGCCCCAGCGGATCAGCTGTTGCTCCCCGGGTAATGCCTGGGGCTGGTGTCGTGTGGCCACCTGCTGACTGCCCCATCCTGTGCAGGGCATCAGGGGCAGCACGGAGCAACTCGGCCGCTGGGCCTTTAGGAAATTCGTGCTTGAGGCTTCTAGGAAACTCACGCAGACCTTTGGCTGCAGACCTTTCGCAGCATGGTTTTTTGGTAGATCTCTGGAGCCAGGGTGTCTTTCAGAGTGAGCTAAAGCGAACGTGAGTTCTGACCTGTGCTCACTCTGGTGAGTTTCTGCACCGTGGCAAAAGATGGACAGACACCTGTTTGTCCCTACAGGAAGGACCTGTGGAGCAGCTAAGAACAGGTGCTAACAGCTGTGCAGTGAGCTTGGCTAAAGGGAATTATTTTAGTGCTATAGAGCTGGTGTTCTTGTTCAAAAGTGTGGGGTTTAGGGGTTCTTCTTTGGGCCACATTTAGATGGCAGCTGTTGGGGCAGTGTGGCTGCAGGCAGCTGGGTCTCCAGGGTTGCTGTAGGCTGTATTTCTGCAAGGCAGCTTGCTGCTAATTCAACAAGTGCCTCTCAGTACATGATCTGCCTTCTTCACTCCTGCTGTGCATTGCTCTGTTACAAGGCAGCGTGCTGTGAGCACGAGGATGCTGTTAGAAGGAACAAAGGATATTCCAGCTCTCCAGCCCTTGCTGCAGTGATCTGAGCTCTCTTCTCCTGCTCACTGCTGGGTAACTTGGCATGGGGGAAGAATTGGGTAGTTAAAATCAAGTTGGAGAGGCACTCCTCCTGAGGGTGTTGGCATTGCTCTGGCCCTTCTTCCAGCTAGCTCACTATGGCTTTTTATTTCAATTGAAATTGTTGCACACTCTGTGATTTAGGTCAGGTCTTTTACTTGCATCATTACAGATCTCTTATACAAACTGTCCAACATGCAGTCCTACTTGGCAGGGGCTTTGCAAGACATAGGACATTCTGTTTGTGTTGTTAGCCCTGGAGCTGATGCCGTGCTGCCTCACACACCTCGGGCCATGAGGATTTGCTGTCTGTAGCCCCTCCTAGTGCCTGATGCCGCAACTGCCCTTCTCCACTCGGCTGTTTTTTTCAGTCATGGGAAAATGATGAGGGAACAATCTGGTGTAGGTTTCCCTGCCAGCGACCCATCAGTCTCTTATCTCTATGGTTTTCTTGTTCTTCCTTTGTGAAAAATGGTGGGAATGATTTTGGCCTCACATCAGTGATTAGAAAGAAGGTGACTAATGGTTTTGCTCAATTAATATGAGTAGCCGTAAAAATGCTACACATATTCTGCATGAGCACCAAGAGATTACCTTCAGAAGGTGACTTCACAGATAAGTAGCCCTGAAGTGTTTAAAATCTTGGGAATTGTTGGGGCACTTATAATAACTTGTGTTGCAAAAGCCTTCATGCTTATTGCATTCCACGGAGCAGAGATAATCTGATTTTTGTAATGACTCTTTACAAGCATGACTGACAGGGCACAGATTCCTTTCTCTGGAAAATGAAAACTAGTACAAGATTTTTCTCTGACATATAAGTGTTTTACAGCAACAGTGCAGGAGAAAAGTTTGTGGAACAAACTCAATGAAACATCTGCAAGTTGGAGGATTACAATCTCTTTGGTTTGTCTTGTTTGGTACTAGTGATGCATCTCAAGTGTAGGAGATACCTGCAGTGTAGGAATAAATACCTCAAATTCACAAGATGAGTGCTCCTTTTAAGTAAGCTCCGTGTTCCAGTGCTGTCATCTGCAGTGTAATTTGGAAGGACAAGCAATGGAGTTGTTTGGCATCACACACCCAAGTGGCATCAAACATCTGCTCCATTCAAACGATTTTCCATTTCTTGATGTGTGTTTCAGGGCACAGCTGTGCAGACAGCACTTTCCCCTCTGCTGGTGTGGTCATAGGGCAGGAAGGTGGATGGATATTCAGCTCTTCTGTGCTGGTGTTATAGGTGCTTTGTTTTCCCAAAGATTGATGCTGCCAATCCTTTGATTTATCCTTTTGCTCAGGAAGGAGGACTGGCTCCCCCTTGTGCAAAGAGCCTATCCCACTGTCCAGAGATCTAGGAAGTTTCTAAACACCTCTCAACAGAAGGTGTACACCCTTTTGTTTAATCAGTGATGAGAGGCAGAAGTAAGCCAACGGCTCTAAAAGATTGGCCAGGTGAATCATCACGGGAAGATGTACACAAGCTGCAGAGTAAGAGAAATACAAGACAGAATCATTAGAATGAAGTTACTCCTGAGCCCTGCGTGCTGCTGAAGTGCAGAGGCACAGGTATCCCGTCCTGGGAGGGGACAGGGTCTCCCTTCTGTTCAGCACTGAGGTGTTGGGAACATTCCTGAGCCATTGCCGGCAGCATCAGAGGGAAGTCAGATAAGAGCCGTGAAAAGCCTTTGGGAAATCCAGAAGGAAAGAATAAACAGTTAAATATGTATGCTTTTGTTAGTGGGCAGCTATAGGGTAAGGAAATCATCTGCAAATATTTGACAGATACAAACTCTGAGGAAGAAGATGATTTATTTAGCAGTATCTGTAACTGGGCATAAGAGAGTACAAACAGGGACTAGGAGCACTAAAGGCAGGAGAAAGTACTTGACAACAAAGTGTGTTAACTCAAGAAATTATCTCCCAACGGAAGACACACAAAGTTCGATGTTTGCCTGTTAAAAATTAGACTGTCACTAGAGGGAATAATGCTGTGCTCTTATGAAAAGCCACTAACCGAGTTGTCACCTCTTTTCTCATCTGCAGATTGAAAGACACAAAACCTCAGTGGTCCAGAACAGTTCCCAGTGAGGCCTGAAGAATTATGCCAGAAATGTCCTAATTTGGGTATTTACTCTAAACCAAACACAGCAATCTGTTTATTTTTTCTGATGATTAATCTGTATTTTTACATTGACAGGCAGTGGCACAGCTCTGCTCACAGCCACAGCTGTGCAAGGCCTACTCAGTGCCTTTATATTTTTTTGGCATTCCTAAGAAACTCCCTGCTGTGTTGCTTCCCTTCAAACATTGATACATCTCTCAAATTCCACTTTGAAAATCCACCTCTCTGAAGGGCTGTCAAAATTCTGACAGTCATTTAAGATCTGTTTTGAGGTGCCTTGGGGGGACTTCAGCTAAAGCAGGTTTTTTTTTCAGGTGTATGGGCACATCTGAGCTGGCAAAACTTTCAAAACAGAATATGACAGTCCATCTTATTTGGACTTAGAGAAGAAATTTTATTATTATTATTACTACTACTACTACTACTAATACTACGATTTCCACTTTGATATTTTACTACATGGTAATGACTGCAAGTTTGAGAGAATGGGGAATAGATTGCTTCATGTAGTTACAAAAATTGAAGTATTAATCAGTTCTGTGAGAAAGCTATATAATTATTGGAGGAAATTTATGGAAAGCCTCAGAAATCCAAATGTTACATGTTTTCAGTGTGACTTTCAGTGAAATTCAGCAGCATGTGCTCCAGGTGACTTCTCTGTGAAAATGCATATCCTATTATTGATTTCAGGAAAATTAACATCTTCAGAACAGATCTTGTCAATAGCAATGATCTTAAAATGGTATTTTGCACTTCCTGGATATTTTTTTAAATAATCAGAGATAAAATGCACATCCTCAGTCTGCTTAGTTTATTATTTCTGTTTTTATGGGTGGTTTTTCTTAGAATTTAATTTTGTACTTTTTCTGGATCTGAGTTGAAAGAAACTGCACTCTGCAAAAATGGTTAAAAGACAAGTCCCTGCTTGCTTAAGAAAGCAGTTGATAGAGAAAAGCAAATTAAATTTCATTCCAGCCTTTGTGCACAAGGCTTTATTTAATCTCTGTGTCAGCAAATGGTCCTTCTGCTTAATATCTTTAAAAACTGAGTTCACTGGGAGTCTGCTGCGATCATCAGGGCACGCTCACACCTATTTAACACCTGGGAGGTGGCGTGTGCTGGCTTATTAAAATTTACGCCTCATGAAGGAGCCTGTCAAGAGGCAAATCTCTGTCTTCACACATGGTAATGAAGCTTTCAGAGGAATCTGTTCTTTCGCAAAAGATCGCCTGTCTTTGGTAGAACAGGTTTTGCTGGAGCCTTGATTGATTGCTGCAGACAAGTTTGAGAAAGGATAACTGGTGAATACTTTCCCTCCCTTGTTTTCGCTTCCTTTGGGCTGATGGATGTATTCAAACCAGTCCTGTCTACACGGCGTGAATGCCAGGTCACATCAGACGTGGCATGAAAACTTGATATTCCCGTCCTGGAAATGAGAAAAAGCCTCCAAAAAACTTTCAGATCTTGACATTATGACAGTGTCGCTGGCTCTGTGGGATAGCCTAGGGTTGCGTCCGTGAGCCCTGGGGGATTCTGATGGTCTAGGGGAGCCATGGGGGGAGCGAGGATTGGCAGGAAGTGGAGAAGAGCAGAACAAAACAGGTGTGGCAAACAGAGACGTCATCTTCTCGTTTACTTGCAGGTGAGAGTGGAAAAAGAGAGGTGAAAAGCACTGGGATAGGCACCTCTGCGTTTTCTGGAGCGAGGGGAGGGCTGGGAAACGACGTCCCAGTTCTTGGCTGCTGGCTGGGCAGCAGTGATGCCATCTGGAGCAATTTGGTGGGTGTCTGTTAAGAGAAGCTGGTGAGGATGGTGGGGCCCAGGGCAGCGGAGATGCAGAAACAGCAGGTGACATGTTTTAAGTATTTCTGTCTACTTGGGTTATTGTGTAGCAAAGAGCAGAGCATGGCCCTCCTTAGACGGTGAAGGGAAATGTGCATGTAGGGCTTTTTTGTCTTTTTCAGCCAAATAATTCCCAGGAAAACAGTGAGATCTTACAAAGCAGGAGATGATGAAGCCTCTCCTGCTTTGTCAGATCTCCCCAGCAGTTCCACAGGGGTTTTGGTGTCTGTGTAGGTGTTTTTCTGTCTGTTCTGTGAACACAGCTTAGCACCCTTTTCCTAGACAGAGGGGTACTATGTCTTGGGTTGACATAGTACCTTTACTTTAAAATTGTGGAAATTAGACAGTATATCTTTGTGGTCTTTTCATAAGCCCCTAATGAAATAATTTTGTTAAAAGTGACAGTAGTTGAAGTGATGTAAACCACTTGTTTTTTAAAAGGCACGGTTTGGTTAAGTCTATCAATTTTATAGCCCTGCTTTAGTGAAGTCTGCTTTAATGGACTTGTCTATATTTGTTGCCTTGATTCACATATGAACCCCTTGAGACTCCTCAGCTGTCAGAAAATTATGGATGCTTAGCAGAGGAATTAGAGGTCTGCAATGTGTTGTTGTGCAAAGAATAAGCACGGAGGGAAAGATTTATTGCTGCTCTGCCCCAGCCCTGTATTCATATAACTCATTCACACCTGACTGAATTCAATCACTTTATCCATGGCTTAAAAAAATTCAGAGGGAAATGTGCTGCACCTGGCCTGTGTGTGCACTCCTGATCCTCTCCTGGCTGCTGGCTTTTGGCAAAGCCCTGTTACCCTAATTCTTAAGGTGAGGAAACAGAGCCATAAAGTGGTTCTGAGCAGGGATGCAATGCAAGCTTCTGGTGGGGATCACCTGTGGGGAGTTGTGTGCCTCTCAAAACCTGAGCATGGGCACTGACCTACCTGTCTCAAGGCCCCTGGTGGCTGAAGCCAAAATTTTGGGTTGCTGGAGCTGAATAGAAATGGACTCAGAGGTACTCCTGCAAGTACCTGTCAGTTTAATGCAGCTCAGAAACCCAAAAGACTGCTAGAAAGTGTGTTATAATGCCAGCTAATAAGGCTTGCAATATGGCCCTCAGTTCAGGGAAAAGAGCACTCTCCCCCTTGTCCTGTTGTGGGGTGGAAGGCAGGTGAATCTGCTTTAGGAAAAAGAGCTTGTTTTGCCCCATGGGTGGCTGGTTACCAGGAGTGCAGTGAGGAAACTTGCTTGATGAACCTACAGAGGTCCCCTCCACCCTGTGATAGCAGCTTGGTGGCCTTTACTTGCGGCCCTAAGTCCCCAAACAAATTTCAACCTCCTGTTTCTGCCACCAGTTCTGAAAGTAACAGCAGGCTCCACAGAAATCAAAGGCTGACAATATTTTAGGAGTAAAAATGCTTGTGACAGGGCAGAGCTGCATGATGTGAGATCTGTAGCAAACTCATCTGTTTGCTTGTCTCAGCCTGCAGCTCTGAGAAACCAAATATCACCTGGGAAGTTCTGCAGAAATAATTTAGCTTTTAAAGGAAATACATAGTTGTGGAACTGTGCAACATTAATTTAAACAGAAATTATATTAATTTTTTTTTTACCTAGTGCTTCCACTTTAGTCTAGTCCTTTGAGCATAGTCAGGGCATGGCTGGATTTCTCGTTCACCATTTGAAAGTGTTTGCTTGGTATCATTTGTGAATATCAAATTTAAAAAAACAGTTTGTTTGCCCAAAATCTGCTTTCTCTGTAGAGACATCTCACTGCTGTAACATCTTTCCCATTTCAGCTTTCCTCGGAGAGGAATTATTTGAACATTAGAAGCACTGCAATGCTATTCAGTGGTAGTACAGAGGAAGGCATGAAATGCATGAATGAATTGTGATGGTTTTGGTTGCAGTCTCCAGTGAAGTGAAGTGATCTGACTAATCAGTAGGCTTTACTGTTTTTTCCTTACTTGTTCATCACAACTCTATGCTTAATATGCAGGGGTTTTGGCATGAACCATTTCCTCAATGTGAAACACATAACCTGAAATTAAATACAAAGTCTTAATAAGGATTGATGACAGAATATTTTAAAAAAACCAAACCAGGACCTTTTATTTACCCCCCACTGCATCTGTACTGGATTTATTTTTCCAGCTCAGCACTGAGTTTTCCTGTGTTAAAAACAAACTTTTGGCATGAGATTATCTATTCCTGTGGAAAATGTGGCTTACAGAAACCTGCTCACAGTTTGATACTGCAGAAAGCAGAGCTGGTGGGGGATCTGCGTAGAGCTTCTGGGAATGCTTAGTTAGCAAAAAATATTCTGGGATCAAATACTAGGATGTGTAGGTGAACGAAACCGTTCTCGTTTCTCCAGCGGTGCCACAATTCCAGAGCAGTGCCACTAGATGGAGCTTTCTGTAAGGCTCATCCCGCTTTCAAAATCCCTGGCAATATAGGAAGGGATTTCAGGAAGTCAGCGTTTACATTATTCACCTCTTCACTTCCCCTTTGAATATTACCATACCTATTTTTGAAAAATTTCCTCCTGAGCGTGGTTTAAGGTGGTTTAACTAAAGTTCCGACAGTGACCGAGAGGGAGAGCACGACAAGCAGCATCCATCCTTCCCTGCCGCTGTGTTCAGCAGAATAACTTGTGGCCAGTTGGTATTGAGCTGCTGCACAGCAGTTGTATATATCCCTGCTATACTGGGATATAGGTCCTGGTGCATTTGGAAGCTGAGGATTCTGTGGAGTTGGTGTTTCCTGGTTTCTCCCTCTGGTTAGAGGCACAGCAGCTGTTCCCTGTTCCTGGGACCTATGGCGTTGCCTCTTACTCAGCCAGGTGAATGCTCCCAACCTGGAAAGTCCTAATTAGCCATAAATATTTATTTATTTTGGCTGAAGGCAAAGAGGTAATTTATGTCCACAGCTGTCTTCAGCAAATAATAGAACACCAGGAAGGATGTAAGTTAGCCATTAAAAGAATAAAATGCATCTGTTCCTGCTTGGTAGTTTGGATGCCAAGTGTAAATGTGCTGATGTGCCAGGTGCCATGGCCCAGATAAGATTGCACCACTTTTTCATGTGGCTCACAGTCTGATGCTGCAAGTCCTGCAAGTAGTGCCTAAGGTCTTTAAGGATATTGGAGGGAATCAGGGCAGGAATTTATCCTCTTTTTCTTCCTCTTACCAGTCCAGAGCTAAGAGTTGTGTAGTTAGAGAGAAGCAAGATTTGCCCTGTTTGGTAAAGTTGTGTTCCAAAATTTAAATGTTGTCTAACCTCAGTTTCATTCATGCCAGGGGATAGTGAGGTCTGGATACTTCTCTTTTCTCGTTCTGGGAAGGCAGTTTGACTGGCTCAGCTGTGACATCTCATTCCTTTTTAACTCCACACCTGGATTTGGGCATTGGCTTTTTTGAGCAATGGCATCTAGACCTGGAATGGAACAGCAATTTTATTTTTAGGGTTTTGATTACCTGGGGTACGGTTAAGTAAGTGGTGTTGCAGACAGCACAGGAGAAGCCAGTCAAACCACTAACTGAAATAGATACAACAAAATGAGGAGCTCAGGACATATTAGGAGGAGGCAGGGAATAACATTTAACATCAGGCAGTCTGTGGTTCCCCTTGTAAATGGCATTTTCCTGTAGCATCTGAATGCCAAAAAACCACTTTGGTTTTTGGTCTGATGACGGATCAGGATATGTGGCAGAGTAACATGAACACAGCAAAACCAATTCTAATCTGTAGTTTAGGATTTAGTGCTTGCTATTAGTTCTTGGGCAGGAATTTGCATCAAGGCACTTTTATGAAGAATAAATACTGTTTTAACCATATCTGTCCTGGAAAAAGAGGCTTGAGGTTTCAGCCTAATAGTGGATCTTGAAAAGATTCACAGCCTCTAACTTTGAATTTGTCCTCTAATCTGAAAAAAAATCATTAGAAATGCTATCAATAGAATCAAGAGAACCAGGTTTTCCACTGTGAATACCTGAATAATAATTACATAAAAGTTATTGCTGGGGATGGGAGGAGAAACACCTTTCAGTAAGCAGAACTGCAGTTTGCATTAGGATGTCACTTGTTCCTGTGTTCCTGGACCCTAACCTGGCTCTGGTTTACCCACAGCTCTGCTGTCATTACCACTGCTGGAATTTGTTGGTGTGCTATATTAATTGTTTTAAGCTTGAAAATGTGAATTAAAGTAACAAAAACTTCACCAAAAGAGATACTGAGGTTTTTTAGAGGAACAATACCATGGACACTTCTCCTGAACTTTTGTTTTATACTGAGGCAAACAGCTAGTTTAGGGAGAATAAAAATATCCTGTCATACAGCCAACTCTTCAAAAATGTGATGGGGGTGAGAAATTTAAACTACTGAGAGTGGCCTATTTTTTAACAGTAGGGCCAGTAATCCATGGAGAAAAGCCCTACTTGCAATGATCAGGGTGGGAATAGCAGAATGGTAAGAAATGCTCTTTTGAAATGTCTTTGAATATTTTCTTGAAGCGAAGGTTGGGGTTTACACAGTGCCAAGCCCTTCAGCCTTGGTCTTTGTGGGTCCCTTCCAACACAGAATATTGTGCTTCTGTTTGATTGTGTATGACAGTGAGCAAGAGAAGGTTTATGGAATTTTGTCCTATCCATGATTATGCCCAAAGCCTCCTGTTTGAATGGTTTTGTTCATGCATAAACCTTGGAGTGGCCTGCTCACCTTTTAAAGTTTAAGAAGTAAGATATGGAGGATTTTATTCTACAGTGTCTGGGTGCGTGTTGGCAACGACCAATTAAAACACACTTTACTTATGTGCTGGCAGTTTATGAAGGTTTGTCTTAGTTCAGGCATTAAAATGTGTTGCAGAAACCAGGAAAGTGGCTTTAGAGGTCTTGAGGTAAGTGTTAAAAATATTTCTTGTGTTTTATAGTATGAAACATCCAGTGCTGGGGATTATATGGAAAGTTCCAGACAGAAAGCATGGAATTAAGTTCCAAACAAATCATTGAAGCTCTGTAGAAGACAAGTGCCTTCTGATAAAACTGTTGGGTTATCTGGGTTTGATGTGGGCTCCAGGCAGTTTGAAATAAAATCAGACTATTAGTCAGGATTTTGGTGAATAGTCACTTGGAAGGTTGAGATCAGCCTGTTTTAGAAACTGAAACTTAATGAAAGGCTGAAGAGAAAAGAAGTTAATGTAGGCTTTGGTTTTGTCTCCAGGCTTACTTCCTCATAATGGAAGTAGAATTTTGTGAGGCTGGTTCTGCTCTTCCAGCTAAGGCTTTTACTGTGTCAGGTGAGAACAGCCACAGGAAGGTGGGAGGGTGCTTCTTATCCTGGCACCTTCAGAATAATTTATGGATTCTTTTCTTCTTCATGTGTGGATAGGTAAACCAAGGAGGCAGCTCTCAGTGACACTGAGGTCCTTTGGCAAAGGAGAGAGAAAGAACAAAGCAGTGCAAAGTCAGTAGCTTGTGACTTGAAACCTAGGCTCAGTTATCAGTCCTGAGCAGAGACAATGGGGACACCACTGAGTCTCAGCTTGCCTTTATTCTCGATTTGAAAATGAAGATAGTGCTGTTCCTGTATCTCAGGACTCTTGTGTGGCTTCTAAGGGGAGGCCCCTTGGTGAGAAGGAGGTCTTGTTACCTCACTTAGAAGTGTTTTAGGGAGCATTAAATGCAAACCCCACACTTGTTTACTGACCTTATGCCAGCTCATTTCAGCTAAACTTATTTCTCTTGTTCACATGGGTGTTTTTTATCTTTGTGTCTCAGATTTTTTATATTTCCATTAAGCTAACAGAACTCAATTCTTTTTCTCTCTGCTCCTAAGTAGAACTAATGGCCTTAATGGTTAAGGGAAGTACCTTTCTGAACTTGAATTGGTTGCTCTGGGTAGTTATTTAGTGCTCTCCCAAAGGTTTCAGCTCTTAAGTTCTTCACACAGTGCTTCGAGTTCCTGGAAGGGGGACAAGACAAATGCTATTATAGATGAGTTGTGCCCTCATACACCATCTCTGTGTGCAAGTGTAGAGCACAAAGCCCAAGTAGTTCTGTAGTGCAGAACAGCTGGATATGCAGCCTGAGCCCTTATCTCCTTTCTGTCGCCTTTCCCCAGAGGAAGAATCCGTATCATTAGTAATTAGGGATGTAAACTGTGTTTCTTAGGAAGAATTAGCCCAGAAATCAAGCCCTGCCTTAGTGTAGTGCTGTAGAGCTGTCCTGGTAATCCAGAGCAGCATCAAGGGCCTGAGAAAAGGACTAGAGTTTGGCTCAAGTGAGTTGTCTTTGCTTGAATTGAGACTATTGCATTGATGGCATCCTTGGGATGTGTCTTACTCTAAAAGACAATTTCAAAGAGACCTGCACCTCCTCTGAGTAAATGAAAAAAACATCGTTTTTCCAGTGAGAGGAATTCAGCTGCCTGCTGCTGTAATTGGTATGAATGCCTGTACCTCCCATTAACCTCTTCACATTGTACTGGTGTCCCCAGAGAAATCAAAAATCTGACAGAGTGCTGCTCTATAATGGGTTGTGGATTAGAAGTAATGAATCAATTACAGGAAGTTGTCTTTTGCTGGAATATAAGACAACATTTGGTCTCCAAAACGACTCTCAAAGTGCTTTAAGAAACAACAAAATCTTCTGCTTTGCATTTTTAGCCTGTCCTTCAGCAGCCCCCTAGGACCAGCACATGCAGCAGGGAAAAAATTTTCTAAACTTTCTGTCAGTGTTAAACACTGAAGTTTTTTCCCTGACTGTAAACCAGTAAAACTCTCCTCTCTTGTCCCTTATTTTAATGGTGTTACTGCTTAGTGTTTACTTCACACCTTCCACCCACGAGGTGCTGGAGGGCAGCACAAAGCTCTCTCCATTTGTGCTGAGCTGTACTCCAGTAGGAGCTCAACGAAATGAGGCACTGAGAAATTTTTACCCTCTGGCACCAAGTGTGGTGTGTTAATCAAAGCATGAACTTGAAACTGCTCCATTTTTCCCACCCTCACCTTTGCTTCTGACTGTGGTCCATCAAGGAGTTTGGACGGTTTCACTTCCAAAGAGACATTAAAGTGTGGGAAAACATTAAGGGTTGATCTTCAGTTATAATTCCATAAGGAAATGGTCTGCTCCATGAAATTTCCTAAGCCTGAAAATCTCCCTTGGTAAGCCTATTGTCCTTCAGTGCCTCTACAATAGGCTTTTAAGATATTTTGCAATGGGATTTTATTTTCAGGAGGAAATATTTTAGCTAGGACAATAACAGGCCTTGGCCTTTCTATCTTGTGTGAGGAGTGCTTTAAGATGATTCCCGTGCTCCAACTCTGTTTGATAAATTGAACGACCTTTCAATTTTTAGCAGCTTCTGGATACATGGCAGAGCAAACTTGGCTTTGAGGAGGGCCTTGCTTTTTAATGCATCTTCTGTGATGCATTTAAAGATAGTTATGTAGGGTCACATAAAAGCTCAGAAATAGCATTGGTAGCAAAATGAGGCACCATGCTTTTGGACAGGAGGTGAGCACCTGCTGGGAGACTGCCTTGATACAGCAAACCATCCATCTTCATATTTATTTAGTTTTTACTCCTCAAAGCAACTGCAAGGAGCCGTGCTTCTGAAATGAACTGCTTTTATGCTAGCTTTTCATCCCCCTAGACTTTATTATTGTTTCCAGAAAAACACACAGATGTGTTTAAGTGCTGCAACTAGACTCTGAAAACATTTTAAGCCCCTTATTAGAAACCTCATATCAAGTTAATATTTTCACACATTTGATGATTTGATTCCTGCATGCACTCTTTGCCTTCCTGTGCAGCTACAACCTTAGGATTTCACTCTCTAGGGACAAGTCTTGTCCCTTGAAGTGGATTGGGAACTGACAGGGCCCTTCTTGCAAAGTTTCAATGTGTGCCAGAGCTTAATATCTGCTAAGGCAATGCCACTCTTTTTTCAGATATTTTACTGCTGTTTTTCATTCCAGGTGTTTGCAGCTCTGTGTTAAGGAAGAACTGGAAGTGCACTGTGCCAGCAGCAGCCCTGGGAAGCAGACTGTTACATCCTGGTATGAGTTTAGATTTTAGTAGTGATTGAAGATGCAAAGAGCAGGGAGGGGCTTGGAAGTTGAAAAGACTGCTATGACCTCATGTGATTTTTTAACTTGTGTGAAAATTTGTCTTCATTTTTAAAAAATGAGAAAAATGATTACACTAAATCTCGAAGGCTTATTTGTGACTTGTGGGTGGGCACTATTAACTCTTAGAGCTGCTGTCAGGTGAAATACCTGCCCATGGTGACCATGAAGGTCCTGCAGCTGGTGCTTGTGAGTCACCATCTCCAACTGTTTTAGCCTAATTTGAATTGTTTGTGCTGAAGGCAATCAGTGCAAAATGCATTTCTTTCCAGGCACACGTTCATGTCTTCAGGTTCATCCTGGGTTTGCTCATAGAACCATTCCTGCCTTTTCCTTTTGTGTTCAAATCAATGCAAAGGCTGAAATTCTGTGATAATCAGATTTCTTTTCAAACGTCTGCTCTTGCCAAATGGCCTGGCGAATCTTTCCCATGGTTTTACTCTAACATTTCCCCCCTGCTCCCCCAGGCTCTTTGCTTTATGAAGTTATGTAAATATTCCCTTGCTTAAACACACATTGATAACATTTGAGATTGACTGGAGTGGGTTTTAGGCCTGATGTCATCTGTTGGCAAGAAGATCCTTCTCTTCTTTGTTAACCTTTTCCTACCATTTCAATTCATCTTGGATCATGCATTTAAGACCCCTTCCAGAGCAGAAGAATATTCTGTGTTCTCACTCTCAAGATTCTTTTCCTTGTCCTTCCTTAGAACTTATTAGAAATCCAGAGATAGCCTCCCACTGACTGAATATTACCTCATGTTTGTTCACAAAGAATAGAATAATGAGCTGGTTGAAGGTAGAAGAGTGGAAAACTGTTTCAAATATTTTGATTTTGAATAAAATTTCCTTGAATCTGAGAGTTGCTAGGAAGTAGTAAGGATACCAAATAAGGCATAGGAAACAGCAATCCTATAATCCAGAAAAATCCATTCTCCTAAACTGAAAGATAAGTCAAGCTGTCCCCTCTTGCCTCTTAATGTGCTATTATACACATGACACACTTGGAACAGATTCTTTAGGATAGCAGGAATTGTGTGGCACTGTGCCTGGGTTAAACTACACCCAGCATTTCAGGGAGCCAAGGATTCAAACCTTGGATTGTGGTGCTGGGAGCTGGGATGGGCTTGCTGCAGCAAGGAGAGGGAGGGAGGTAGAGCATTCCATGCTAACTGCTAAATAATTTGTCAGACAGACAGCTTTTTCCAAATTATGCAAGGGTTTGTTTTATTTGTGAAGTTTAATAGATAACCTTGGGTCAGGAAAAGTAACTTTCTGATCTTTGTGTGATTTTTGCTGTAGTAGAGGTTCTATTAGCATATTTCAAAGTCATGATGATTACAGATTTATTTGTTCCTAGAGTCCCATTGATTGTTCACATGATACTGATACAGCTTCTTTTTTTAATTTCCACATCACCCAATAATTTTTTTGCTATCACACATCTGATTCACTAATGAGGCTTGACTTCCATGTGGCACTTGAGCCTTTACTGCAGAGTTTGTGTGCCTCATTCTGATTGACAGATTTTTGGAGTGTGTTAACAGAGTGGATTTAGCTCCCACTGCATTTCCTTATGTCTGCTCTCTCGATGGTACAGCTTAAAACATGATCCAACGTGGCCTGTCTCATCTGGGTATGATGTGTAAGGAGAAAAGGATTTAATTTTGCAGAAAGGGTGGATGTCTAAGCAAGGTTGTGCTTAAATTAAAAGTAACCAATTTGAATATCTGCTGCTCTTTTTTAAACTATAATCTATAATGTTTTCTTTAATATTACAATTCTACATCTAAGCCATATGTACATTTCCACATGCTTGCTAAGAGCGGCTCTCTATTCCCTTCATGCATCTTTGGGCATATGTGGAATGCCACTTCAGTGGATTAGATTCAAATCAGAGTAGAATATAAGTAAATCAGGACATTTTAGCAAACAGTTTGTTCCTTGGTCCTGCAGAGGAAGCCAAATGGGTGGACCCCATGTTTTTGCTGAACTGTATGAGCACTGCTTGGGCAACAAGAAATGCTGGACAAAATATTGAAATTTACATCATGGTCTATGTTTCTCTTGCTGTCTGTGAGGTAGATGCAACTTACTTTCAGACAGAAGTGACTGTTAACACGTTAAAATGCTCACACAGCGGGATTATGTTCATGTTTTATTTTGGCAGAGACAGTGAATTCCATTCGGATTGCAGTCACTTTTCCTCCTTTCATCCAGCTCAAGGCTGTGTGGCTGAGGGAGTGAGTCTGTCTGCAGCTTAGATGGAGCAGCTCGTTGAGGAGCCATGCATCCTCCTTGCTCGCCCAGACTGGATACATCTTCCCTATTCCTGGGGCAGGGAAATGGTCCTTCTGGAAGACATGAACTAACAAGTGCCATGGCCTGAAATGCTTGCGATTTCTCATGGTTGAGAACAGCCCTGACATTCTGTTCAACACCGTGCTTGTTGTGTTAACTTGGCTTACTTGGAAGCCAGCCTAGGTCAGCTAATGAAGTGTCTGATTTTTACCGAATTCACTTCAGACTTGCCCTTTAGTGCTGGGATAGGATCCCCTATAGATTCACGGGAACCGATTTTATACAGACTTCATCCGGAGGGCGCTTGAGCACTTGCTGGAGGCCGTCTGTGGGCAAATGTCGTTTTCCTTTTAAAAGGTTCGCGATCGCCAGGAAACAAAGCACTAAAGCCACCCTGCTAGGGCATTACAGGGACGGGGGAGAACGCAGGGCCACAGCCGGCGGCGCTCGGCCTGCAGGCGGCCCGGGGAGGCGGCCGAGGCTCGCTGCCCGCCCGGGGTGGGGCTGGCCCGGCCCCCGGGTGAGTCAAGAGCGGCGGGGCCGCAGCGGGACCTCCTCCCTCTTCGCTCCTGCCTCTCTCGGTGCCTCAGTCACTCACTCGGTGCTCCCGGTGGCTCAGGGCGGCGCGGCGGGAGGTGAGGGGCGCGGGCAGCCGAAGGGCGCTGTCGCTTTTTGTCGTCGCTGTGCCTCACTGTCGCATCTCTCTTTGCAGACTCGGACTCGGCCCCACCCAGAGGATCCCAGAGATGGCGAAGGTGAGGAAGGCGCGGCTCTGGGAGGACACGACCCGTGCCCGGGCGCTTCTGGGGACATCCTTGTAGGATCCCTCTCCTTACTTTCACTCCTCACCGATTTCTTTTCGGGCTTCCTTAAACCAGCCCATCCCCAAGCCCGGGCGGACGCGGACGGGAGGGGGACCGGGATCATGTGAGGGACGCGCCAGGCGCAAGTTTTTTTTCTATTTTTTCCACCAGTTTCCACTAATTTGGCCAAGTTTTCGGTACCCTGTGTTTATACTGCGCATGGGTGGAGGCTCCTTCCACGAAAAGGAAGGAGAAAAAAAAATATATCGCCGTGGCAGTGCTTAGTGAGGGATCCGGGCTCGGTATTTCCATTCCCAGTTTTCCCATAGCTCAGACGAATTTTTCTGGGAGCCCGGGAGCTATCGTGCAGTTCTCCGTTTGAGGATTTTTCTTTTGCAGCCCTTTGGTTGCTGTGGCTTGAGCCTGGATGAAGGCGTGGAAAATGGGGCGGACTCCAGCATTTGTTTCTATAGTTGCATGAAATGCGTGCTCTGAAAAGTAAAAGAGGAGTTTAATGGCTTGTTTGTAGGGGTTTGTAATGGCTTTATGGGGTTTGTACTGCTGTAGGAGGTGAAAGCAATCGAGATCTATTAGGGCTTTCAGAAAGGTCAGAGTAATTGCACTTAATGAGTGGAGTGATTAGTAGTGTTTTAATACCCTTGTGAATATTTATTCATGTTATGTCTGGATTTAGTTTTAAGAGAAAGGGTGCTACATCTAAAAAAAAAAAAAGATTTTTTAATAGTATTTTTCTTAATTCTTGAAGCTGTGTTTTATTTTGGAGTTTTCTTTTGAGTGACAAGGAAGGGGTTTTTCTTTCTCTAAATATCAGGCCTGGATATTAGGATGCATGTTAGGAGAACAGGAGTCCTTACCCATCACAGCACACAGCATCTGGCCAGAGGGATGTACTTGGACAATAAGACTTTTATTACAATATATTTTGCAGTGATTATAAGCTTAAGGGTAACTTCCTTTTAGTAAAAGCATGGAAATTTACAATATTCTTGTCTGTCCCATAGAGACAAGCTTTAATTCATCTTCTTAACAGCAATATTTCATTCTTCAGTAGTGCAAATCAGTTACTCTTGGCTTCAGGTAGTAAATTTTCTACTGCCTAAGGTGTGACATGGGGCTGTTTTTTTTTTAAATCTGTGGTGGTAGATGGAAGTCATTGGAACAAAGACGGTTTTTATTAGGGAGGCCTTGTTCTCCAATTTCCACATTCAGAGTGCTGCTTTCCATATAAGTAGTATTCTTTGCCTGTGCAGTTAGGCAGCCACAAAGGACTGAGAGTGTTAAACTATCTTAACTTATAACTCCTTTTATGAAAATAAAAAAAGCAAAGTAGAAGAAGATCTGCTTCTCGTGACAGCTCTCTGTTCTATATATTGCATTATGAAATGGAGGTAAGAGTGAAAATGCCCATGCAGTATTGACTGGCAATTGACAGATACTCCTTGTGTACAACTAAAACTTCAGAGTTCATGAAATCTGCACAGCACAGTGTACTGGAATCCAATTTAGCCTAGGTACCTCCTCCAAGAATAAAACCTTTGAAGAAGGCAAGTTATATTTGGAGTCTTGGTCACTGAAGTACCTGTCCTTGCCCAGTTCTGTGAAGCTTTATTTTTTCATTGCCCAAAGAACTGAGGATTTTTGTTTGTTCACTGTCCAGAACAGAAAGGTTCATTCATTTTGTAGGAAAACTACAGCATGTGCTGCACAGGCTGGTCTCTCCCTGCTTGTGTTTATCTGCTGTCTTTGAGGGAGCTCTGCTGCCCAGACAAGCTGCCCTTTCTCTCCCAGCTGTGTGTGCAGTGGTCTTTGTTACTGCAGCGATGCCCAGGGCATCATCTCCTCCTGCTCAGTGAACAGGCTGGGAACTGCTGCCCTGTGTTCACTGGCTCAGAAATCTGGAAGGAAAGCAGAAAATGCTGTGGACTGATCTGTTTTGGTCTGCTTCTCCCAATTGTTTTCCTGAATCAAACTTTGGGAGTATTTGGTGTGTCCATTTGTAAACTTCCAGGAAAGGATCGTTTACTGCTGGTGAAGGTGTGGCCGCCCTGTGCTATATCTGGAGTTCCTGTTCTGCCAATGTGCACGTGTGACTGGGAGCACAAGGAGAGTATTGCCAGCTCAGTAGTGGTCCAGAGGATTGTCTCACATTCCAAAGTACAAACACTTCTTGAGAACTGGGCTCTGAGCAGCTCCCTCTGGCTCTGTTGAGGTTACCCATGAGAATGGGTTTTTCAAATGTCTCTGCATTGATTCCTATGTGGCCACTGCTTGCTCTTCTCTTCTATCCCCTCTCTTCCTTTTTTTTCCCATCCCTCCTTGGTAACTTTGATATCTCCATGGTGTACTGACTCAGAGTTCACCACAGATGTTGTGTAATTGTTTTTTCTCAAGAGTTTAAATTTAGTGGGGCAGATGTGAGTATAGTCTGCTGACCTGAGTTTACTCCTCCTGTTTAAGCAGACTGTTAAACTTGGAGGGGAGTTTTGTAGACCTGTCTTTATAGCTTTGCATTTGCATCAGCTCTGCACCTGTATTCATCCACTCAGTGTATCTACACTGTATTGCCCTTGAAATGTCAGGAAGTAATTGCATATTTCTTGTGTCATGTTGGTTTTAGAGCACAGTTTGAATTGGCATCTCTGTGTGGGCTTCAGTGGCTCTGAAGGCTTTCAGGTCAGCAGTGAACACTGTGTTGTGTTTATCTGCAAGATGGTTCTTGTGTAAGACTTCTTACAGCAGTTTGTAATTTATTCTAGCATGTGACCTTTTGGGATCTTCTCTGTCTGCTGGAAATAGCATACCTTTTGTCTTTGCTGGTAAATACTGTCCATTTCCAGTCTTACTGCTCCACAGTTTTCCTGTGCCATCTTGTAAACAAATGGCTGCTTAAAAAAGGAAAAAAACTCTCACAGCACCTTCTCTGCACTTAATACTGAGTTTTCCAGCAGTACATTTTTGAGACACCACTTCTGTTGCGACAGAGAGAGGAGGTGTGGCTCTTCATCTGTGGAACACTGACTGAGAAGTTGCTGTACGTGATACAGAGCCATGGTAGTGGAGAGGGAGTCTCAGTTCAAGTATGGTCTGTTGTTTGCTGATATCAATGCTCTGCATTTAACAGTGGCTAAACGCAGGTGCTTGTGGGTGGGAAATATTTCCTGTCTTGGTGAGGAAAATGAAAAGGAATCTCTTTAAGTGGCTATTGTTACTGTTGCCAGGATATGTGGCAGTATTAATTTGTGATTATAAATTGTCTCTTGGGAGACATTCACTTCAAGGTGTTGGTTAGAAACTTTTCACCTGATGAGGTTTTATGTTCTCCTTCTAGAAACCTTTGCTAGTGTAGAATTGGACAACAATACTAGAGAATATGAATTTCCTCATTTGGAGTGGCATAAATTCTAAAGCAGTATTATTTCTTGCTTTATAGTATTTTTTCTTTTTTTCCCCTTCTGCCTTTTCATGCTAATTTTATGTTTCTAGGAGCTTTATTGGTCTCATTGGGTAGCTCTGGAGGAAATTAAAGCCACTGTTTATTTCTAGTGTGTAAGCACAAATTTCACTTGCACTACACATGACTCCTTAACAACAATCGCTGTATTGAGGAATGCAGACAGAAAAGAATGTGTGTAGGTTTGGGATGTTATAATCCTTTTGATACAGTTAGTGTTTAGGTTTTTTGTGTTGTGCTTCTCTTTATATTTTACTGCCTGCTGTGAGGTGTGGTGATTGAGTAAAGGACAATTGCAGATTACAAGAGGATTTATATCCAAGACTCTTTGTCTTTTTCATTGATGTGCTTTGAGCACTACTGGGCAGGGAGCTGACTGTCCAAAGGAAAAGGGACCTATGAGGCTGCAGTGTTAATGTGTGTCTGCTTACTTAAACAGCAAGGAATGTTTCCAGTGTTACTAAAGATAAGATATCTTTTCATGGAGGTAAATAAATAATGAAGTTTGGTTCATAGTTCCTGTTTCAGATTTGCTGCAACAGCAAGTTTGGTTCTGGCTGTGATGGTGGTTCAGAAGAGATGCTGCCCTCTTTTTACATGGCCAAAATGTGCTATGTTTGGGAAGGAGACAGCTCTTCCCTCCATGGACTGAGTGTTACTGCTGCACAGCTTTCTTCTCTTGTCTGTGTATTTCACAAATGAGAAATCTGAACCAGAATAACTAAAAGGGCCCTTGTGAGTAGTGGAGTGGTTTAGATAGATTTGTGTATGTCTAACATGGGTGTGCCTGATGCCTGAGTATTCCCTGCTGTCCCCAGATTGTCAGGCCACACTGCAGTACTCTAAAAAGCATTCAGGTTGAGCAGGGTTCTGATGTGAAGTTAGGGATGGCTTCACCTTTTCCCAGTTTTGGGCCAAATATTGGGACTGTCACATCTGCCAACATGTGGCTGCTAAAGGCAGGTGCAGCTCAGGTTCTGATGGAGGGTGGTTGCAGCAGGTGGGAAGCCAAAATCCACTGAGTGCTCTGTGCCACAAGGGAGTGCCTGGAATGCAAACGGTGCTCAGACATCAAGAAGTCTTGTAGGCTTTAGCTCCGCCAGGAGATTTTCAGGAACTGCTCATCAAGCTTAGTGCACATTCAAGCTTTCTATGCAGTACTTTGGAAAAGAGTTTTGGAGGATTCCTGTCAGTTAACAAAACTGAGAAAGGTGATGCAGAGAGATTTCATCTGGCATTTAGTGTTCACATGTTCTTTGTCTATAACAGCCACACAGGCATGTTGGGCTGTTGTCACAAGACTTAGGAATTGTGAAGGGGAATTCCACTAGCTTATAACAAGATAAGCAAAAGAAAGCAAAAGTTGAATATCTGCTTCCTCAGAGATTTGTTGACATTGGTCATTTCCAAAGGAGAATTATGGTACTTCTGTAGTATTAATTATGTCGAGATGATATGGAACAAAACTAAATAAATAACCCCACTCTGGCTGGAGTGGTAGTAAGGGAGGAGGAGAGAAAGTCTTTATTACCTCACTTCAGTCTTTATCTATTTTACCAAATTAAATTCAGTTCATAAAATTGAGTCCCAAATCCTTGAGAATTTTTCTTCATGGTAGCCTTTGGAATCAGCTAGGGAGATGACAATAAATAAATTCGAGGTACTGCCTAAAAAAATTGCTTAAAATGGGACAAGCAGAATGTTCCAGTGGGATTGTCACACCTCTGAGTCATTCTGGCTATTGGAAACCATCTCCCCACAAAAAATTTGTTGTTGCCATTAAACACCGTGACAATTTTGTTCTGCTCTGTGAGAATATGTGAGAAATGAACCTGACTCCTGGCCATGGGAGCCATGGGCAGTCTCTGCTGGCAGGAGCACACGGGAGCCCTGGGGCAGTTTCTGGTTACTGCTTTTTTCTCCCTGCCCTTCTGACCAACCTGTCTCTGATGAATTCATTGACTGGAGACCAAAGCAAGGGGTGCTTGAAATTCCTAACTCCAGGCAAGGCCAGATGGCTGTGCTGCCTCTGGAGTAATCTGGTGCCAGTCTCAGTAGGTGTCTTGGCACTTGCTATTGTGCTCGTTCTTGAGAGTGGAAAAATTCGTGCCTGTACTGATTGTTACATTTTTACAGCAATGCTTTCAGGAAATTTCCCCTCTTCAGCCACTGGAAACACCTTCCTGTTCCCAAAACTCAGTTGTTTCCTCTTTTGGCCACTTTTGTAGTTGATAAGTTAACTACTGTGCTAAACATGTATAGGTTCTTGAACTATCCTGTTTAAATAAAGGCAAAACTTTTCCACAGGGATGATGTGTCCTTTTGTGTTTAATCCAGAGAAATTCCCTCAAGAGCCATGTTCCATGGAAACCTAGTAGACTTATTTTTGTGTTGGGACAAGCTGATCTCTTATCCATATGTTTGAACTGTGGGGTTTTTTTTAGCTGTAAACTAATGTAGCTGAATCACTTGTAAAGAAGTTGCTCCTGTCAAAAGCACTATGATTAAAAATTGAAAGCTGCTGTAGAGTTCAGTGGGTCTCATTTGCAGGGTGGTGGAAAAATTCAGTGTGATACTGCTTGAGAGTTCCAGTATGGTCTTCTCGAGGAAAAGTTCTTATTTCCAAATGTGTCTTTGTGCCGTTTGCCTAGCATACATAATTTGTGCAATGAATTTTTCAAATTAGCAAATGATAAGTTCTTAGTCATTTCCCTGCATTCAGGTTCCAGCGTTGGAGATAATAGTAGTTTGCTGAATTGGTATGTAAATATACCCAAATTTAGCTGGTGCACTACTAAGAAAAACCAGAGTAGGGCCTCTGAAGTGAGCTGTGTTTAAACACCCACAGACTGTTCTTTAGCCAGATAATTGCAAGAAAATTAGTCAGCTTTTGGATAGTGAATTCAAATTTAGTCTGAGCTCGTGTATTAACTGAAAGATGCAAGATTCTGTTTCATGGCTTTTTCCCTCTCCCCTGACCCCTTTTCCCCCCACAGTACACAAGAGGCACCGTGACAGCCTTCGCTCCTTTTGATGCCAGAGCTGATGCAGAAGCCCTTCGTAAGGCCATGAAGGGAATGGGTAAGGATAATTTTTATTTTACAAGAAAGAAAAGACTCTCCTTTGCAAACATCCTTTCTGATCTACTGTTTTTGTCTCAGTAGATGAGAATAGGGCGTGTGTCTACAGGCCATGGAACCACAGCAGCAGGACTTCACTGGTCTGGGCGTGTCCTGGTTGCTCTCAAGCATGTTTATTTTTGGGTTAGCATGAGGGAAAAAAGGAGTTTACGCATTCCCCATTAAGAAATGGATGCTCCACATGCTGTTCTGGGCACACAAAAGTTTTATGGTGCAGTAGCTCTGGATTTACAGGGACAGCTGTGGAGAATTGCAGCAGCATGTTGGGAACTCTGCTCAGAAAATCCACAGGAGCCTGGAAGTATGAGCGCAGTGCAGTTACTGGGGCAAGGAATGTGAGCACACAGTGTGAATGCAGACTAAGAAGTGGTTTGTAAACCCACACTGTAGCTTTCTGCCCCAAAACTTTCCTGGGAGAACAAACCCTGATTTGCTGCTTTCTCTGAAGCCACTTGTGGAAGGAAAGGAGGGATGGATGATAGACCTCAGCCTATGGGCAAACTCAGTAGGGCAGGGAAGATGCTGTGCTGGGAGGACCTACCTTGCAAGCTTTGTGTATAAAATTGACAATAGCTCCACGCTGCTGCCCTCTGGGGTGTCTGGGATTGCTGCACTGAATTTTGCTGGGAGCTGGCAGTTTGTTGATGAGCCCAAAGGCAAGACCTTTCTGTGGAATACAGACTGACTAAGTGTTGCAGCTGGTGCTTGGAGCAGAGTCTGGATCAGAGCACTGATGGAGAACAAACAGCATGTTAAGTCCTCCAGTCATGTTTTCGCACCAAACTTGGTGGCTCAGCTTGGGGTACAGTGACATTTGCAGTTTTAAATGCTTCTGCTGTTTGCCAGTAGGCTGTTGTTGTCAAAGCCTCTTTCACTACCTTTTGAGTTTGTGACACTGTAGTTTGTTTTTCAGAGTGTGTTTGTAACTCTTTGTTCTTTCTAACTTCAGGGACTGATGAAGAAACCGTGCTGACTATCCTCACCACCAGAAACAATGCTCAGCGTCAAGAAATAGCTTCTGCCTTTAAAACCTTATTTGGCAGGGTAAGAAGAAAAAGTACCTCTGGAAACGAGCTGGTTCTGGCTTGCAATGATTGTAAATAATGATTTAAAATACGAGGCACGTTCACCATAATCCCTTTAAAACATTCCTTGCGAGAAAATTTACTTTTGCTTTTTTCTCCCCATCTCCTCCACCCTGCCTTACCCTAAAAAAAATCATGGTGTGCTTCAGGTTTTCCAAATGCCTATTTATCCTTGTCTCCTGCCTTATTTATTTCAGCTGAGGTACCAATTAAAACCAAAAAGAGAGGTGTCCCTTGTGTTTTTTGCTGTGTCTCCAGAGTCTTTCAGCTTGCAGACTGTGTGCATCCTTTTAAAATGTTTAGTCCTTGTTCATCATAGCACTGTTTGTTCTACACTAGGATCTCGTGGATGACCTGAAATCAGAACTTACTGGCAAGTTTGAAACCTTGATGGTGTCTCTGATGAGACCAGCGTATATTTTTGATGCCCATGCACTGAAGCATGCCATCAAGGTAAGAGGAGGAAGAATTAAGGGGTTACATGAAATGATTGGTACTTTTGGTTGATATTTTTTTAAAGAATGATCTTTTGTTTCTAAAGGGAATGCTAATAGAAGTAGGCTTAAAAAAAAAATTAGCCAAGTTATGCTGACTGCTGCCAGTGCCATGGTTTTGCCTGGGTTTTTTTCTGCCTAATAACTGAGAGGCAGTTTAGGAATCTGCACAGCATAAGAATTGTTCCTTCTGGTTTAAATACAATGAGTAGATGTGCAATTTTTTTGTGCGCTCTTTTTGCTGCTCAAGTCCAGTGCTGAAGTCCAGAGGGCTCTGGATTTTTCTGCTGTGAGCAGCCAAGGTTTTATAGCTATACAGCTGTATGAAAATTAGTTTGGAGCATTTAATGGAAGTGTGGTGCTCTTTGTTGCTTCTTGGCTGTGAATTAAACTACAGAGTGTGTTACACCTGATGGATTGCAGTACAAGTCCAAAATTGATGAGCTTGTGTAAAATGGTGTCCATCAAAATTATGAGCAGGTATTGTCTGTAGGATTGAATGTGCTCTAAAAACTGCCTTCAGTAACACTGAAGGAATAATTGATGGCCCTGTCAATGTTACCTTTCTATGTTTTCTCTTTAGTGAATGCATTTAGTGCCTTTCTGGGCAGCCCAGGTAAACAAACAATTTACAATGTGGATGTGTAGAAATTTCAGTGTCTCTTCCATGTGCTCTTTTTTTCTGCCTCTGTCCCACCCGTGGAATTTCAGGAATTGGATGTCCCTGGACTGTTTACAGTATTGATCAAAACAGAGGACACTGAACTTGACTCTAGTGTGAGGTAGTCCTTTGTGGAATGACACTTCCATGTAAACTCCCAAGATCCTGGATGAGCAGCTGGTTAATATGTAGGCTTTAGTCAGCTGTGCAAGCAAGTGCTCATGCACCTGTGACCCAACAAATAGTCCCTCAGACAGAAACTTCATTCCTGGAGGTTTTCTCTAATGCCTTTATGTGCATTGGGGGAAGGGGAGATGGTACCTCACAGAGAAACTGATAAAGGCCTTGTTGATTCATAAAAAAAACTGTATTCCCAAGCTCCTCTTATTGATTTAGGAGTCAAAGACTGACAGGGAAATGGCAGAACAGATGGGTGTAGGAGGGAAAGTAGAGATAGTGAAACAAGAGTGCTTTTGTTCTTGTCACTTAGCAAAAAAAGTATTCAACCTGAGACCATGGAATTTCAGAGAGTGTGTCTGTACAAGAAAGGATGTCAGTATTGGCTGCAGTTCAGCCAAGGGGGGTAGCAGTAAAACAGATGTGATGGCAGGGACTTGAGTGCCAGATAACTCAGCTAAGAGCTCTAACTCTGTGCTAAAGGTTGTCCCATCAATTTTCACTGCTGCTGCTTGGATTAGAGTGAGTTTGACTGTGCCTGTCTCCCTGGCTGAGTAGGCATGCTTGTGAAACAATCTGCATTTTGGAAATGACTGCCTGTAACCTGGCAGGTTTGTATTCTGGATAGCTTTGTGTGCAGTTGCAAATCTTTGTATGTGTTCAATGTTTTCCTTAAAGGAAAGGTTGTAAATAACATGCTGAAGCAAAAAATGCTCAATATTGCATTTCATTGTTGCTTTTGTGAAATGACTCCTTTGTATGTGTAAAGAGCAGTGGATTATTCTTGCAAACAAAGAAGACTTAGACTTGTGGAAACAAGATATTGGCCTGGCTTTTGTAAGTTTTATCCTTGTAAAAATAAAAGAGTGGTTGTTGTTTCTGCTGTCATTAGGAACTGCAGAATGGCTGGAACTATCTGGGTTAGCAAGTCTGTTGTAAAGTGTGTTTGCAGTGGAAGAAGGGTTTAACAGCACATGCAGAACTGTGCATATCTGAGTCCTGGCTGGTGACAGACACCCTATGAATTAGAGCTAAGATGCAAGCTTCCTCCATTCACTTCGCTTGATGTGCTTGATTGTAATTGCAAGGAGCTGAGGCACACCTGGCTGTGCTTGGGCTTGGAAGGGCCCACCTGCATCCTGCAGCACTGGGCTTCTATATATTCTTGGCTTGGTTTTGAAGAGACAAGACAGAACTGGGAGAAATTATCTTAAAAACCCCCACAGTATACCAGAAAGAAGAAAATATTTTAGGTTTATTTGGTCAAAATGCAGAAGTTTATGCTTGGTTTTGATTATGAAAGGGAATTCTTGTTTTCCTTCTGTTATTCCATCAACTAATTCTTACTTGCACCCCTGCAGGGAGCAGGAACCAATGAGAAAGTGTTGACTGAAATTCTTGCCTCCAGAACACCTGCAGAAGTGCAGAATATTAAACAGGTTTATCAGCAAGGTAATCTTCTGTATAAAGTAAGGGTCTCTGTTCAGTTCCCTTAATATGATTTTAACTCATCTTTTAGATAAGGTCTATCTCTGAACTAACACTTATGGATGTGTCCAATATTAGGGAATTCTTTCTGCTGTGTTGCAAAACTTCATATTGAAAGGAACTAGAATTTGAATTGTAAATTGAAATAATTTTTATTCCAGGGTTATGACTGCAGGTTGTGATTCTTTGTGCTCTGTAGTTAGAATTGGTTCAAAAGCATTTTTTTCCTCCACCCATTATTTTCATCCCTTTGACTGCAAGGCATTTTCACTAATTTGGAACAAGAAGATTGATACCACATAAAAAACCAGAAGCGATTTTTTTTTTTTGCCTTTTGCTCTAAGTTGTCTTTAAGTGCACTTATGCTAAAGTAGGTGCAGCTTTTGGCAGTTCACAGGAGTAGATGCTTTTACCCTGTGATTGTGGGGTTGTTTTTCAAGGTGATGTTTAATTCAACAGATTTCTTTTAGCTCTATGCAGATTCCTGCCCACCAGAAATTCCCATATTTTAACAAATTTTGAGCCCAAGCACAGAGTCTCCAGGGGCAAAATTTATTAGCAGCAGACTTTTCTTGGCTCATGGTTTTTGTACAGCAAGACTGCCATATTTTAGCATACCTTCATATCTATATCCTCTTTAGTTCCTTAAGGAGCTGAATCCATGCATGCCACCTTGTACTTCAAAATCTTGTGAGTGATCTGCTCCTGACATGAGGTGTGGGGTGCTGTATTTCCCTCTTTTAGAGTAGTATTATGTTGTAAGTGAAAGCAGAGTATGTCCTGGGTGTTAAAGATGTTTCTGATACATGATACAACAAAGTGTGTGTCAAGTGAACTTTTTGCCTTTCCTTGCCTTCCCTTCAAAACAGCGAAGGAGCCTGTAAGAAGGTGAGTGGATGTTGCTCTTTTGCAGAGTATGAAGCTGACCTGGAGGATAAGATCACAGGAGAAACATCAGGCCATTTCCAAAGGCTGCTGGTGGTGCTGCTGCAGGTCGGTCGGTGTCCTGTTGTGTGATGACTTTCACTTCTTAGGTGCACTTATCACTTTCTGCTTACTGAGCTGGGTTCTGGATGAGCCAAGTGCTAGGCAGGATTGGCTCTGGAGCTGAGTCACTTCCTCTGACGTGCAGGGTCAGCCTTGGGCTCTCTTCTGAGTCCGTATCAATCCAGTGGTATCTGAATTCACTCTCTTCTGAGTCATTTCTGTATCACTGAAGCAAAAAAACTTCTGTGATGCCCCTGGGGGGTAGCAGGTGCATGGGGTTTTGAGGGCCATGGGAAGAGGACACTTTTCATACAGACACATACAAAGAGAAAGGGAAAACAAGGTGGCTTCGGAGAAGATGCGTTAGGAGATGACTTCTCACACTAGCTTAGAGGCTAAACACATAAATGCTTTTTGATTTATCCTCTAATTCTTCAGTTTAACAACTTCTGAATTTCTGTTTAGGCAAACAGAGATCCTGATGTTGGAGTTGATGAGGCACTTGTTGAGCAGGATGCTCAGGTGGGTGACTGACTTAGGGTTCGGGGTATTTCTTCAAGTTATCTCACAAAGATAGTAAACAGCTAGAATTCAAATGTGAAAGTGATAATGTTCTCTGGTTTTTTGTTTTCATGTGCTTTTTTATGTTCTGGACAAAAGAAGTGTCAAAACCTGAAATACTGGCATCAAAATTTTTACCACTTTCACATTTCAGTTTTGCTTATTACTTAATGAGCGGGCTGGTTGAAACAGTAAGTAGAGGCACTGAGGCTTGGTGATGCTGAGGGACCCACTGCTGGAAAACTCAGATGTTAGCTGTTCATTCCTTAATACCTGACTTGAACTTCTCTCTGAGTTTAATCCCTTGTCCATGACTGCTCCCTAACCCTGTGCTCTGGATGAAAAGGAATGCCAGGAGTTAATTGCTGTCCTTGCCAGTCTCTTGCTGGGTGCCATTTGCTTTGTTGGAGTGATGGTCAATATTTCAGCAATTTGATTACAACTCATTTAGTACATGTTTCTCCTTGGTTATTTCAGACAACTCTGCATGAGACATTGTTCTCATAAATTGTCTGTTTAGATGAAAGAAATACAGGGGTTGTTCAAGGTGACATGGAGTAAACACAGCATATCAGATCAATAAAGCATTCTCCTGACAGCAAGATGGAGAGACAGACTGGCAAAATATATTTTACTGACACAGGCCTATCCATTGTCACTTAGATTCAAACAACATTGTTCTACTGTTGAAGTTAATTTCCTGTGAAAATTACAGCTGCAAATTTAGAGGGGCAAACATTTGAATTGTGAGCTAGATTGTTCCATGAAATGTTCAGTCTTGCATTTAGCTGGGCCTATGTAATTGAGGATACACATGAAGCACTGGCCTTGGTAGGTAAATAGATTCCTTTTGGCCCCTTTAATTGAGTTTAAAGGAGAAGCTAAATTTAGGAGGCACCAAACTCAGCTGTTGAAAAGCTCCTGGTTTTCCAAACAATCTCTGTGGTTTGCTGCATACATTTAGCTTGGGCTGGGACCTTGAGTTAATGAACTTTCCATTCACCACCCAACACAGCTGGAGCATATTCAGTCATTTTCTAATTGCTATTGTCAAGTGCAGATGGTCAGAACTGTGCAAATGTAGGAATATTTTAGGCTTCCCAATGTTTTTCTCAAGCCGTATATTCTGGAAAGGACTTGATACATTAGAAGGCAAACTTGTTGCTCAGTGGTGATTTTTAAGTTTTTTGTGTCCACAATTACTAAATGTTAATTCAAAGCAATTGTGAGAATTTTCTGAGAATGCCTGAAGGAGAAAGTCTGACTTTCTGGAAGAGATTCTGTGAATATCACTACTTTAAAGTTATGCAATTGAGGTACATTTTGTGTATTGCCCAGTGGCAAGGCAGGTAAAAACTTAAAGCTGACATAAAGTGCTGTTTACAATTTCTGGTATCTCTAAATCAATCTTTTGTTGATATTTCTAAATGCTGTACTGGGACTTCTCATTTGGTGCTGGATGGAGAGTGCTGGTATTGATTTGGAGGGCTTAGTATGTATTATTTGTAATAAATATCCTGGCAGTGAGTGCCTTGAGAGTTTTTCCTCTCTACCTTTTTTTTCCATTCTGTACCATTAATATTAAAAAGATCATATATACTACAATATGTTCAGCCTTTCTCCTTACACAGAGTGTTTAGCACACTATTTGGAAAAAGTCCAAGCGTTCCAACTGTCAGGAAAAATAATTTGTTTAATTTTCTTTTCATTTGTTTCAATTTTCTTTTTCTCATTGTCTCCTGGCTCTTGCTTATTCCAACTTTTTGAAGTGTTTTACTTTCCCAGTGCTGAAAATGCACCCAGGTCTTTGTCTGCATCAAATTCAGTCATTCCTGAGAAGCCATGAATGTGCTAAAACTATGATTAAAATCTTGTTTCAAGGAACTAAGAATTCATCAGCCCACAAATCCTGTTTCTGAGAGCTAGATCCATCTTCTCTCCCTTCTTGGAAAACTTTCTCCTGAGCCAAGTTGGCGTAGTTCTGCTGTTCAAGAGCCATCATGTAATAAAATTTTGCTTGTTTCAGTTTGAAAAAGAGCAGGGGGGAAAAGGGCAGAAAAGGCAGTACTGTGAATAGGTTTATCTGCTGTATTATCACAGTTTCAGGAAACTCCAGGCTTTGAAGAGGACTTGGCCACAGTAGTTTCAGAGCCTGAAGCTGCATTGCTCATGAAAATGCCTTCACAGTCAGTTTCAGAATTTTTCATTTATTTCTAAGATGAGTTCAGTACTTGGCAATTTCACTTTTTTTCTCTCCAGCTATAGCTTGTTAGTGAATTTAATGGTCCTTAAGAGTGAGACAAGTAGAGCTTTTCAACAGGATCTGTGGACACAAAACAAATGCTGATGTTTTGATCTCTTGAATTGGTAACAGGTTTTGTTCAGAGCTGGGGAGCTGAAATGGGGAACGGATGAAGAAAAGTTCATCACTATCCTGGGAACCCGCAGCATTTCCCACTTGAGGAGGGGTAGGTAGTGTGGTTAACAAGGGCCTGAAAGCTTCTGCCTGAAATCCAGCTTGGCAAAGCTCAGCCCATTTCAAGGTGCATATTTTATGAGCTGCTGATAGACAGTAACTTTTCCCCTGCTCCTTGCCCATCCATAAGTCTGTTTTCAGCTGTTTAGGCCATTGGGAATAATGCATGGGGCTGTCCCTTCCAGGTGCAGGGAGGGGTTGTACCAGGGCATCTGATGGGATGTGGGTGCTCAGAACAAGACAGCAAGTGGCCAGTAGCACCTGAACTGTGTGGGTAATGACACACAGGTGGCATTGTCCTGAACTGAGGGGCCCTGACAGGAATGTTGCTGTTCACTGACTGAGCATACTTTGTTTTGCAGTGTTTGACAAGTACATGACCATTTCTGGCTTCCAGATTGAGGAGACCATTGACCGGGAGACCTCTGGTGATTTGGAGAAGCTGCTCCTGGCAGTGGGTAATTGAGTCCTAACATGTCTAGCACTAGGCTGTCTTTGCTTACTCCTAGGCCTCCTTAAATTGCAGTTGTCACAGAGACTGGCATGAAAAAAGGGTTCCTTTAGAAAGGTAATCAATCACCTAGGATCTATTTTTATATCTAGAGAAGAGATGAGTGGTGAGCTGCATTCTGTTTGGTCATGTGCACCTCTGCCAGAGGTGAGACTGGGTTCACCTGTATTCATGGCAGCTTATCTAGGACAGTGTTGTAGAGTTTGACTAGTGAAGTCTCTCTGCTATCAGAAATAAATGTTTATTCTAAATCCCAGAACCCAAAGAGTTGTAACAGAGGAGCAGACCAGGTGACACCACAGGAGAGAATAACCCAGGGACATGCACCTTGTCTTGGCAATCAAAGATTGCCCAGTATTTAATAGCAGTCAATAATTCAATCATTTGGCTTTCTGCAGTGAAATGCGTCCGAAGTGTGCCTGCCTATTTTGCTGAGACCCTGTATTATTCCATGAAGGTATGTAAATGTTTTCCCTAGGTCACTTTCCATCCCCTCCAGCTACAATTTCTCTTCCCTTAGCTTGTTCTTAATTTCTTCTGCTACTGTAAATGCTGACAGGATACTGTATCACATATAAGTATCTGCAAAAGGGGCAGGGAGTGCAGGGCTGGCAGAGGATGCAAACAGTTCATAAGATTTCCTTGTAGTTCCTCGTGGGTTTGTCAGACCACAGACCTTCTACAGTCATCAGCTGTTTTTTGACTTGATGTTACTACACTGGAAGATATATGGCAAAATCCTCTGGGTACTTCCAGCTGATTAAGCTGCAGTGATTTTAGATGGTGTATGTACTGAGAAAGGAAAGAATTGTAAATTGTGCAGATTTTAGTGCTGTTGGATTTGGAGGTGAGTATTTACAGACTTGAGGGTGTTAGGTAGCTCTGAAACACATTTTGATTACTGTCCATCCTGTTTTGAGAAGCAAAAGAAACTCAGCAGAGGAAAGGAAAGGCTTAAACAGCTGAAAAAGATTGCACATGGGAATTGCATTAGCAGTGCATCCATGTTTCCTGTTGGCTTCACTTTCTCTTGGATGGGAAGAGATAAGCAGGGAAAGCTGAAATTCTTAACTCCCAGTGGGTAATATTAGTTAAACCAGAGGCAGGTAGTCTGTTTTCAGACAAGTTATCAGCTTCCCTGAGAAATTCCTCCCTTCACCTTGCTGGAGGGTCCTGAAGTATGTTTGTCAGAAGATGAGGTGACAGCTTGAGAGATAGTGATAAGACACAAAATGATAGCTTAATTTTTATAAGTCCTTTACTGCTTTTATAGATAACAATATAGAATAAGGTTCAGGTGAAAATACAAAGTATTGTACCAGTAGGCTCATCTGTCTGAGGAAGATTACTTTTTTCATAATTATTTTTATTTTTTAAACAATGCAGTTTTCCTGTATGCTTTAAATTCTTATACATGTCTGTTATAAGGAGCCTGACTGATGTGTGCTGGTGAGATCACCAGTTTTGTTTTTTTTAATATGAATAAAAATCATTAAACACTTCAGATAGGAAAGCTTTTTGTCAATTATTACTTTGACAGAGGAGTTTGTGCTTCTCATTTATCAGTTTGGCATGACAAGGTTCTGCACTGAGCTTGCTTTCATGATTAGGTGGTGCAGAGCTTCATTTTTATTCCCCAGAAACCACTGGACTCATGGCATAACTTCTGAGCAGCTTTAGGGCATTTCTAGGTGTAATCCAAGAATATTGCCCCCAGAAGGATTGAGTGGCCCTGGACATTAGGCTGAAGATGACTGCTGGGGCTCTGTCAAGTCCTTCCCTGAGGTGCATCCGCAGGTCAGCACATGAAAATTTGTATGGTTTCAGCTTGTGTGGAGTCTGCCTTGTCTGAGCACAGTGGTCAGGGCCTTGGTCTGCACAGGAATGTGAAATGTTTCGAGCCCTGAAGATGACAAGCAGAGTGGGGTGTGTTTGTGTGGTTGGAAAAGGTTTGTGATGTTTTCCCCCATAGTTAACAGCTGGAGTTTTCATGGGTTGAGTTGCTCTGCCTCTGTCCTGCTGTATAATGTTCCTTTGTACTGGTCACCATTGGGATTGAGGTACCCAGTTCCAGAACTGGCTGTAGTTCTGCAGCCTCAGAGGGCACTGCAGCTGGGATTTACATGTGGTTCTGATTGTGGTGAGCAGTTGTGCTACCGTGTAAGCTTGGAACTGGGTTCTTTAAAATTTGTGTGGGCATTCACAGTTGAAGCCTGAGATGGAACATGAAATAAGAGGCCTGAGCATTTGGCACTTTATAGAGGTCCAGGGATTAGAGCACGCTGCATGGTCAGTCCTCTGTTCTCCATGTTTCAGTGTGAATGTCTCGTGATACTGTCCCAAATATTCTCTGTTTTGGAACTGAACTGTAGTGCCAGAGTGGTTTGAGGAGCCACTCGTTGCTTTCATGTTATAGCACAGTTGTTTGTGTTTCACGTTTTGTTGCAGCATCTGTCTAGAAGCAACTCATATTTGAAAGTTCCTGGATCTTTTCTCTTTAGGGGGCTGGCACTGATGATGACACCCTGATCAGAGTCATGGTTTCGAGAAGTGAAGTTGATCTGTTGGATATTAGACAAGAATTCAGAAAGAATTTTGCAAAATCCTTGTATCAAATGATTCAGGTAAAATTACTGTTCTATTCCCAGGGAACGCAGGGGTCATTGAGATGTCACTGTTTTCACTGTCGTTTTTCTTGGAAGAGCGTGGGCATGGGTAGAGCTGAGCTCTGAGATTAACGAGTTCCTCTGCAGTTTTGACATGGCATTGTTTGAGTGGGGGACACTTCCTATGGAAAAGTGTTTCCTTCCAGTGTTCACTAGAGCAGATGATGTGGTTTTCTGAAATTACAATTACTCATGCACCATTTTTAGCTACTGCATCATTTCCTTGTTCTTGTCTGGGTTCCTTATTGTGCAGTGCTTCAGGGAGGGTGCTGGCTCTAGAGAAATAACACTGGAGTTGGGAGTCTGGATTATCATGAGGCTGAAGTTTAGATCTTGGGTTGTGGTGTGGAGCCCTTGGCAACATTTCCAGGTGTGGAAGGGTTTTCACTGTGGAGCCACTCTGAGTCATAATCTCCCTTTGAGTGGATGGGAAGGAGCAGGAAGGGAAGGGGGTGGGCAGGGAACCCCGAGCCAGCTGTTGCTGCAAAGTTAAGCCAAAAGGTGGTTTTCTTCCCTCTTATTTTAGTTTGGAAGTCCTGCTTTTTTCTATTGTCATTCCTGAGATTATGCTCCCTTAACTAGGCTGGGTGGAGTTGCTTTTAGGCACTGTCTATCAGGCCCATATGGATTTTGTGTCAAAGCTTGCCATGGGGGAAGCAGAGCCGGTGCAGCAGGTGTACTTTGCCCATGTGTTGCTTTTGGTGCTTCTCCTCTGGACTTTACTCTGCAGACAAATGCATCAAATCCACAGCGAGCAGCTCTGTTTTCCAGTAAAGCTTTTGGAGGTCTTTTTGTTTCTGGTGGTCTGTATGTGTAAATGCAGCTCTCCTGTAAGAGGCGGAGAATTTCCTTGGGTCATTCCTGAGTGGAGAGTCATCTGTATGGATTTCCTGTGGGTGGGAGGAATGTGTAATGTGCTGGGGCCCTCCTTGGCAGCTGCTCTGGTGACTCACGGTGCTGCTGTGCTGCATTGACAGAAAGACACGTCCGGGGACTACAGGAAAGCGCTGCTGCTGCTCTGCGGCGGGGACGACTGACGGCCAGGGGGCACACAGCACTCGTTGTACTCCAGCTTTGCAGCCCTTCATTAGCATGTCTGCCTGAGGTTTTGTAATGCTTAATGCTTTGTGGCTGCTTGAATTTATACTAGGATTGCACTTAGTAAAAAGGAGCGCATTGTTATCCCTCCTCTTCCCCACATCCCAACTTCCAGGAATTTCAAGTGCCTTCTGTGATCTGCGAGAGTCACCTTCATGGAAGGTGGGTGCTGAGCACAGAGCCTATGTTTTGCTTAAATAGGAAAAAATAATTATGTATTTCACAATGAATTCAAGATTGTCCTTTCTTGCATTCCTTACATTTCCACTGAATGTTAAGCTAGTTCTAACATGGCAAGGAAATCCTTTGTATGTAATATTTGAATGAATTTGCTGAACATATTACAAGCAATCATTGGAAATCTAAAGGACCAATAAATCTTTTCCCCTCTCATCACAGTTGTATGTGGTTTTTAAACAAATAAAATGGTTTCTTATCTATTTTCCCTTTTATATGATTCCATTGCCTCAGACTGTTGGTATGTTTCCTCCCATTATTGAGATTTTGAGTATCTATGGTATTTTGCAGCTCTCTGTCTTCATGTCTAGCCTAGGTGTGAGTGCTGTGGTGATGCTGCTGTTCAGTATAGTTGGAAAACCAAAGTGTTGGTGCTTACTGGGCATTGCATTCTCATTTTCTGCTGCTTTGGGGCAGGAAGGAAGGAGAGTTGCTGTACAGAGCCAGAGTACATGTGCTGCACTCTAAGACTGGTCAAGGATGTCTGGGGTGGAAGCAGGTGAAGAAGAGATGAGATCTTGGGAGGAAAGAGGATGGCTGCAGCATCTGTTCCTTCAGGTTATCAGGGAGCAGAGCTCAGGGTGAGAGAAGCATCAGTTTGTTTTGTGGGCTGCCTTGAATTCTCTGCTTTGGTTCAGCACTTATGACTGGATCTGAAAATCAAATTGACATGTGTGAAGGAGAAGAGAGGTTGCTCTTTCATGCCCTGGTAAGGTCTGAATACCATGGCTCTAAACTTGGCTTATCAGTCAGTCACACACATCAGCTGCAGAAACTGCACATTTTAATAGTCCTTCTGAAACTGATTCTTCACAGGTTATAAGGAGCTTTAAAACTTTCATGTTAAATAAATGTGAAGTTTTAATTTTTTACATTGTAATTCTGAATTAGTACTGTCATGATCTCTTGCTACTAAGTGCTTTGTTTTCAGTGTAAAATACGCAAAAGAAAAAATTATATTGTGTTTGGATTTTGTTCTCTTCCCTTTCCTGAAATGAATTGTCAATGTTTGTCAGTTTTGCTTTTTGTGGGACAAATGTGTTAGCAGGGATTGTTAATTTACAGCTACTCATCCTGGAATGATGTGGCCAGCTGCACACACTATAAGGCTGGCATGGCCACTGGCCTTGGAAATACCTTGAGGTAACAGGAGGTTTTGGGGATTTTTTGGTGGCTTTGGTTTTTTAAATTTTTTTATTGATTTAATATTTGCCAAGGCAAAATCATGCACAAAAATCTTTAAGGCACTGCTTTCTACTGCTTTAGAGATTAGACACTGCATTTGATTTTTCAGCTTCTTTCAATTTCTTTAGGATTGATTGGAAAGTATCGTCTGATCTTCATGATTTGTTTTCAGTTCTTTGGTAGATTTTTGGTCCATATGTGAAGCTATTCCAACAGAGTCTGACCCTTGTCACCAACCTGATGCTTTATGATTTAAATAGAGTGATCTAAATTACTTGCAGAATTTGTAAGTAGTGACTGTGACCTGGAGTTTTAAGGGCTCAGTATAGTATCAGGCGTCTGCAGAAAGTTTCAAGATGCAAATGGGCAAAAACATTTAACTTTCCCTTTTGAAGTAATTAAACAGAGAAAACAAAGTCTGAGAACTTCCCTTACTCTAAGAAGTCTAACATGTAAAGAAGTTAATTGAATTGCAATATTTGTAGTGTTTACTGTGTAACATCCCTTTAGGAATGAATTGGAATCTTCAGTACAGTGCGTTCCTAAGGGAGCTTTAAATTACATCTGCCAATGAATTAATTGCTTCCTCTGTATTAATAGTTAATCATTGGTATGTTTGGCTTTTTCTCTACATCTTCTGATTTTGAGTCATGAAAATTTTTCTTATGTTCATCTTGTCACAATTCAGAAGTGTTGTGAAATCCTATCAATCTCTTTGCTAAGTCAATTTGTAGAGATTCAAGCATGAGCACTAAAATCAGCCCTCTTTACCTATGAAGAATCTGTTTTAAAGTGAACTTCCATAAGTACAATATTGTTGATTTTCCCTTGAGAGCTACTGTCCCTTGCTGCTTTCTCTTCTACCTGAGAGGAAAGTGTTTAGGAGCCCTATTTTATTGCTGGAAGTATGTTATTCTTTATTTGCTTTCATCACAATATGTTTATCTTAGCAGTATTGAACACAGTGTATGGGGGAAAAGAAAATTATTAGCTTCTTTACTTATTTTCCTCAATTCTGTTATTGATGCATATGAAGTTACAATTTTGCTTGGTTTAGAATCATGGAAATTGCTGTTCATACTGTTTCTTTATCTCATTTCATCTCCCTGACAGCTGGAATTGCTGTGGGCATCCAGTTAGTCAAAAATGTGCTGAAAGCAGTAATTTATGAATAGGGCAATGTTATGCTTGAAAAGCCTAAGCAATAACTCTTCTTTTTGATTTAGTGTAGAATTAATCTGGAAGTCAGAGAACTTGTGAGCCATTACTGGGAGGAGTGGTGGGTCACAGATTTTGTGGTGTGGTGGAGGTATTTCTGGTGTTCTCTGAAAATGTCACGCGATAGCTTACCTGGAATAGGTACATGGAATGTGACTAGGCAGCACTTCGTAAGTAACTCACCTGCCTGGTGTCTGTAGTTCATCCTGATGTTGCATTTCTGACTTGAAAATGAAAAGGCTTCACCCTTTTGTTTCAGTAAAGCTTTTAGTGTGTGGTTATCTTGTTCCCGTCCCCACAAAGCATCTGTGGAAACACTGAAACCTCGTGGAGTGGCTGCACATAAACCGCACAAGGCTTTTTCTAGCTCTGCATTCAAGAAGCGTTGCTATAATCGGCAAACACAGCTAAGTGGAAAGCCTTGTTTCATCTTTCAGTGCCTGTAGTTACTGCGCCAGTTCCTCTGGGTGTCGCTGGAGTGGGCTGGATTCCCATTTCCTCAATGGGAAAGGAGTGTCATTTTCTCCAGGCCTGTGCCATTTGCAGTGTGGGCAGGGGATGGTGCTGTTGTTCCAAGTAATCTCATGCAGGCCGTGGTGGTGCTGAAATTCGTTCTCTCTCGAATCACTTCCTGATTTTTTTTTAGTACCTTTTTCAAGTTGCTTTATCTGGTTTACTTCACCTAAAACCTGAGCCTGACAATTGAACTTTTTGTTATGTTTTCAGAATCTATTACTGTAGTCCTTGTGTCCATTATGAAATGAGAGCAGTGAACAACATATTGGAAACATAAGCTAGGTCTATGCACATGACATTTTTGTTAATGTTAAACATTTACCTGCTGCAGTCTGGGCATAGACAATATCCACTCTTACTCCCGAGTTATGGGAAATGAGAAAACATGGTTTTGTTCAACTCATGCATTTGCAATTGGGGAATTTAGCAGAACAGATTTTGCTGTGCAGTATTATTTGATTTACAGAGATCTCTAACCTGCACTCCCTGAATTACTTCTGCATCTTAGTAAGCCTGGGATGTTATTTCTTATTATTCAAGCACCAGCATCACTGCCTTGCACTCTCCAAAGAAACTGGAAGGCTGTGGAGGATCTGATATTTCAGAAAGTAACTGTGTAATTAGCAGGAAAAATTCATGGGGTGGAAAGAACAGGAAAGATGATGTTTTAATTTTTTTTATTTTCAAACAGTTATGGTAACAGAGGTGGCATTTGTAGGATGTCATGACAAACTCTTGGAACAGTAGAGGGGAAGGATGTTATAAGGCACAAACTAATCTGGTCCTCTACTACAAGAAAAACTGGTCTAAGTAATCTTCCATCGATATCTGTGGGAAATGGACTCATAAATCCTCCTGGATCTAGGGAATATGTGAATAGAATTTCATCCATAGAATAATCTGATAGCTTTAACTTTTTGGCTACTTCTAGCTTTAATTTCAAGAGGTAGCAGAGTGGTGTAACAAAAGGTCCAAGTCTTGCTCATTCTTACACACATCTATGAAATGTGTCACGACAGTGAAGGAGATTGAAGTAAGGAAATAGAGATAAAAGCCACCTTGTGTAGGTGATTATTTCCACACACTTTGCAGTAAAATGCTTTCCTCTTACCCTCCCTGTTCTCAAAGCCTCCTTCAATAAGAGAAGGCTACAGGTTGCATATAATGAGGCATGGTAGTATCTCTGAAATCCAGTGAAAATGTCATTAGAAGTCTTGCTCTGTGAAAGTTGCCAAGCATTCATCATGTGTTCTGTTCTTTCACACTGCTTGCTTTGTCTTTTTATGCAGAAATATTAAATCAGGGAAGTTACTCTGTGGATGTTTCTATAGCTTCATTAACTGCTTCACCTATTTATCTCTGTTCACCCTTCTGCCATTTTATGTTTAGTTTCAGAAAATAATCTTCTGGTGATAAGTTTGACTGGAGGAAATTAAGAGTTTATAGATCCTGACTGTTCTGGCACCACAGAGTGAATATGAATGATAAAAAAAAAAAGCCATTCATTCCATTCATACCATTCTTTTTTTTTTTTCAATTTTAGCAGTGGCAGCTTAGCAAGAGAATTGACTTTACACCATGGCCATCCACTGCTCCTAACAAATAAATTCAGTAAGGCAGCGTTTTGTCACTACTTGCACATTGTCATATCCCCCATCTCAGCAGCTCTGCTTGCTGCACAGGCAGTCCCTACATGTGGGCCTCACTTGAAATGGTCTGTCTGAGGTAGTTTCTTAATGGACACAGCCACAATTTTCCTCAGCAATGATACAGACATGGCAAACATGACCTGTGAAGGGAAGAATGGGGCTGGGGTTTCTTAGTTTTGATTTTTGGGTTTTTTTCCCCCCTATACTTCTCCCCTTTTTCTTCCTGCTTTATGCTTGGTTGTTAAAACATTATATAGATGCTGTTATCTGCAGGTTTGCTGCTTCAGGAGGAGCATACACAGTGATTCTCCCATGCAGCTGGGTATAAAGCATCTGTTAACCCTAAGGGCATAACAGAGCAACCACCTCTTAATGCTATTTACAGTGAGTAAAAATACACTGTGATCCATCAGAGGCAACCCCTGGCTAGAAGAAACAAAACCCAGTCAAAATGATTGCCTGATTATTTAACCTGTTTATGTTGTGTTTTTCCTTGGCTCACCACCTACTGCGTCACCTTCACTCCAGACTGATGTACCATCATGTGCATTTATTTACAGCCTCTTTCTGTTTGTTTCATCTGTCTTATCAGGCCCTTGTGTTACAGATGAGCATCCAAGCAGGTATGGCTCATGTGAACACTGAATTTAAACAGAAGATCACTTTGTCACACTTTGCTTCAGTCCATGTGCAGGTAGAGCCTTGATTTTATGGTGACCTATGGACTGTGTATGTTGCCTAGAGCCTGAAAATGACTGGAGGGAAGGAAGGATGAGAGAAGACTACAAACTGATGCAGGACCAGGAGAAGAGGAGTCATTATTTACTCTTCTCAGACTAGAAGAACCATGGGACGCCAGCAATATTGCCAGGTAGGAAATTTAGAAGCAAAATGAAAGGAAGGAAGTGTCACGACATGATTGAGTTACAGAACTTGGCACTGTGGAGATCATGGCTACAAACTACACTTAGAAGCTAACAAGACAAGTTCTTGCAGAGGTCCATGGGTAAGTTTTAAACCAGCTGCTCACACTGTTTAAAACAGTGTAGCTCACACTGTTCCCAGCTGCTTTTCCTGGGAGCCCTGTTTGTGATGGATTCATGACTATCACTGCTGCTAGCCGGTTATTGGATTAAATTGCCCATCCTCTAGCTGGATGCCAGGTTTTATTTCCCCCCCTCAGCTCCCTGGCCAGCAGGGTAGTTTTTCGTCTCCATGGCTGCCTGCTGAGTCACAGGTTAAAGCTGCAAACTATTCCTGTAAGTCTCTACACAAGAAAGAAAGTGCTGATTTAGTCAGGAGGCTGTTAATTAATGGCCCCTTGGGACTGACCTGGATGAGTTTGATCTCAGCCAAGATAAGCTGAAGCCATTCAGTGGAGAACAGTCTGTCAGGAGTGTTGTAGATGTGGCTGGTCCTGCCTTGGGGAGAGGAGAAGATTGGGCAGTGTTTTTAACCTGTTTTGGTTGAAGAGTCACCTAAACGTTTTTGAAAAATGAAACAAAAATCAATGCAAATGAAGGAAAGCTTTGAACATGAGTCTGTTTCCCTCTAATCCCCTCTAATTTTACTAGTTTGCACAGGATATGTGTTGTGTGTGGGGGTGAACAAGACCTTTCTGGTAAATATTTGCAGTGGTTTGTGAGGCTGTGTGCCCAAGGAGTTTTGTTTTAAGCAGACTTCTGCCACTTCCTAGTCTTTGAAACAGTAGAGGAGGAGAGGTATCCCACCTTCCTGCTCTCCAGGTTGTGCATGCCTGCAGCAATGCCAAAGTGATGGACAGCAAGGATCTGACACCAAACAGAAGCAGGTGTGTCTCTTTCTCCTTGTTTATGTATTTCAGGGTGCATGCAGCTTTCAGTGCAGGACACAGAGCCTGGCCTGTAACAACCACACCAGGTATAAATGAACAGACTAAATTCTATTCCTAACTGCCAGTGGGAACAGCCACACTTGTTTGTCCACACTTCATAAAAGCTGCCACTGTTCCTCTCCAGATGCATTCCCTTCTTTCTGCACAAGCTGCTTGCTCAGGAAAATTTACTTTTGAAGGCCTGGCAATTGAACAGTTTGGGTTTTGAAGTCCCTTCCTCAAGCTGATCGACTTAACCTCCATAGTAACAGCAAGGGAAAGGTCAAATAGTCAATAGCACAAAGCTTTCCAAGCATCCTGAGGCAAGAGACTTGTTATTTTTTAAATGAGAATGTTAAACTCATAGATGTGAGACTCATGTAGAAAGAAATGTCTTATTTCAGCATTGGCTGGATTGGCTTTAGGGTATCTTTCATGAGATCAGTAACACTTAAGGTTGTCATTGCAGCAGATTGGTGTAATACAGTCAAGTTTATACTTGACCATATCAAAGTCTGATTTTTTTTTTTTTTCCACTCTGTAGCCGCTGTTTTGAACACACTGTCTAGGTTTTCAGTCTGGAATAGTAAGTGGTTAGGAAGTTCAGAGGCATGATTGTAGAGCCCAGTCTTTCTCTGCTGAACTGAAAGGCAACTGTTGCTTCTAGCACTGATTGTCCTCCAGCTGCAGTGTTCTGCTCTATAAAATACTGTGCTGCTGTACAAAACCTGCTCCCTGGAGCAGTGGGGTTTGCTGTCTGGTATGATTGCTTCAACAGATCTGTTTCACCAACAAGGCTCTGCAGACTGGGGCTGCCCTGAGATCTCTTGGTAGACGTTCTGGAGGTCATTTCTGTTCCTGGTGGGTGGTGGGCAACCAGTCTTTTCAAAGATTCTATTCCAATGCAGCGGCCGATACCTGTGGCTCTGGCAAGCAAGAGGCAGGAAGGGGCTGCCTGCTCAAGTGTTTTGGGCCACTGGCACAGGAAGGGCATGCAGGGGCTTGTGTCAGTTAGCCAAAATTATTGAGAAATTGGCAAAATTAATGTCCACTGCACTAGTGGAGAAGCTTTCACAAAACCTGTTCTTACAATGTCTTGTAGTCCTTGTGGATTGAAGCACTGGGGCTCCATTGGAAGACTTGGATGCAGTTTAGGCTTTTAAGGCTTTTTATGTTGGAAATAGCAGTCAGGCTATAATGTGTGTTAAGGAAGTGGGGTTAAAGTTTGAGCTTTGGTTAGAGCACTCCACCAGAGGGGCTCTAAGGACTCCATGGCTGAGTGCATTTGCAGTGGACTGATGACGTGAACAGAGTCTGTCTGTAATTGTTACATTTTTTCCATTTGAAAATGTCTGGGCATTTTTTCCGTGGGAGCTGCAATCTTGGCATTCCCTGAGTGCAAGTGTAAGAAGTGACCTTGCTGGTTTGCTGGTCAGAAGTTTTGTTCTTTGCTTCTCTGGTAAAGTCTAAACCTTTTCTGCAAGTTCAAAATTGACCATTGTCCATAGAAGGACTTTTAAATGTGCTTAGCTGCACTCTTCTTTCTCCTAAAATTTCTTGCAAGATTAGGGGGTTTTGTCTATAAAAAGAATGTAATTTCCTATACTGTCAGTGCTCTTTCCGGATTATTCCTCTCTAAATTCTGGAAGTACTATTTGATTTTGGCCTTAGGTCACAGCAGTTAGGGTCTTTGGGATATTATGTTGCCCTGAAGCTATCCTGGAAAACACTCACCTGGTGCTATTTCATTCTGTCCCTGATGCCTCTTTGCTCCAAGGAGCAGTGTGTTCATTTGTTGCTGGCTCACACAGAGAAATGGGACAGATGAGGGGAATGGTTTTGATTCCATATATGTGCTGTCAGTCCTGGAGAAAGCAGTGTGGCAAAGGGGTTACAGGGAGAGAGCTGTGATTAGGGTTAAATGGCATCAAGTCACAGCTAAACATTGCAATGTGGGCAAGTTTCTTGAGAACAGAGTGGAAGAAATCAAGGTTTTAATGGCATTTTCAGAACGATTTTTGATTGCCTTTCAGTCTTGTTTGATGTTCACATAATGAAAACCTTGCAGAACATCGTGGCTGGACTGAAAAAATTGCTTTCAATCCCAGACTATGTAAACTTATTTTTTTCTTCATTGTTTTTCTAGCAAGTGTTACAGTAACAAGTAGGTTATAGAAACTCATGGAAGAGAACAGGGGGAAACAAAATCCATCCTGAGCTGCCAATTATTTAGGATTTGGTGGTTTGGTGTAGTACCTAGAAAACAGAACCTCACAGAGCCTTTTGCACTGAGAGCCTGTTACCATGTTATTTCCTAACACATTGCTTAGTTAACAGAACTCTTAATAGCTGTAGTCATACCTGCTTTAGAGATGCAACTTCAGCACATGATGTCATTGAAGATTTTGTTGCAAATTCCATTTGAGAGAGCTCACAGAGCTCCCATAAGATTGGTGCACTTTTGGGCATGCCCCAAACCAGACATTAAACATTTAAGCAGCTTCACTGCAGGTTTGCAGTACTTGGGTTTTTTTCTGTGTCTGCCTAAGAATGATTGACTGGTATTTTCTGAACTTAACTCTGTGTATCTCCCACCAAAATCTAAAGGGAATTAGCAACAAAGATGTTCTTTATCCATCTGCTTAGCCCAGGAGAGAGCCTTTCATGAATGAAGATTGACTTTTGCTGTTTTTGGGGTAGTGGAAATGGAAGCTAAAGCATAAGTATTTGTTCAGGTTCAACACAGCAAGTCAGTGATGGTTTCCCCTTTTTCTGGGATGGATGTTGTTAAATTAACAAAATGCTCAGAAAGCTGCAGAAATGTTAGTTGATGACTCCTGGGGTGCTGAAGGTCGCATGCCCTGTGGGAACTGTGATTGGATGTACAGGAGATTTAAAGTTTTGTCATCTGATCCATCATTTTAATGGCACCAGAATTATGCATAGATGAGGAGAAAAATATCTACTGGGCTGGAAAATATACTAAACTGATATTTTTTCTGCATGAAGCCAAATTAAGCTGTTGACTCACTTTTGTTATCAGTTTATCTGGCTTTGTGAAGATATGTAATTTGGTTCCTTCCATGTAATATACTTGATAGAATTTGATAAAGATAAATGGATATTCTATTTTATGGATCTCTGCTGAGTAGAACTGAAGAGGGTTTTAGTTAAGTGTTGAATAAATTCATAAATCCCCCAACAGTGAATTCTGTAAATGCTCACATTTTGTCATGCTTTTCCCAGCAGAGAGGGGTATTGAAAACAGGGCACTGGCATAACATTTCCTTAGGAAATTGCTTGTAGAAGTCACTCTGTTCTTAATATGGAAAAATAGCAGAGAGGCAGAGAAGAGTTTTCATTATCCATCTCTGCCAGAAACCTGCACCTTTGCAGATTCACTGCACTGAGGATAAAAAACTCATGGGTTTAGCATTGATGGCAAGCTCTGAAGCTGTGAAGAGAGACGTGTTCCACCAAGAAATCATGCACATTAATGCCTTCAGGCTTTAGAAACTGCCAGAACATCTTATATAGGGGATTTCAATAGCACTGATGGCTGGAGATCAGACTTTAACAGAGTACCAGATGCCTCATACAAGCACTGTACTACACAGGTACTTGTTCAGGTGTAGGTTGTGATAGATCACATCTAGCAAGATTATGCAGCCTTTTAATAACATGGAGATTACTGACACCTTGGGGTCATGTAGGGTAAATATGTGGTTTTTAACATGTTTGAACAGGCCACTTCAGTAAAGCCTTTTTTGCAAGGGGTTTTACAATTACTGTGTCATTGGATACTGTGTGCCTTTGCTCATGGATTTTTAATTTTTTTTTTTTTTTCACAGAACTCAGACTTGCCTGCTGTTTTCCTTCTGCTTCCTCTGGGCAGGCCCACAGGGGTTCCTACCTCTTGGCTCCTTAGGGCTATTCTGAGTCCACCAGCCTTGTCCTTCCCATCTCTGCTCTGGGGCAGTTATCTGGGCTGTAGGGATACCTGGGATCTTCTTCTCTGCCCAGAATTGTATATTACTTTGCTTACTTCAGGAACAGCTCTTTCTGCCTCATGTGGTTTTTGGCATCAGAGCACTCAACAGCCAGACAAAATGGTCTCAGATGTGATGATGACTTTTAAAATCTGTGAGAATCTGTGGCTATCTGGAACAGGGGCTTTGTCACAGTAATTGATGGCACCCTGGAAGGCACCCTGCCTTCCTGAGAAGACCCCCATCAAAGGGAATTTGCACTTAAAGAATGACATGAAATATAGAGGTGGCTTTCTGTGAAAGGTAAGTGCAGATATTCAATAAGACCTTTCCTGGGTGATAGTTGAATTCAGTATGTTTTCTGTGGCTTCTAATATGCAGTCACAAATTATAAATCAAAAAGATTTTAGGCTGTAACAAAATGTTCTTTTTCAAATATATAACTATTTCCAGGACCTGCAGAAAGGAAGGAGTGACTAGAATGAGAGAAGAGATGGGAAGTCATGAAAGTAGTGAAGGAGGAGAGAACCTGGATCACCTTCAGTTTTCCATGGGGTTGACAGTCACATAAGCAAAAAAGGTGTCCCCCTCGGGAGGCTGGTGAGGAGCCAGGAGGAGAGAAGTGCCAGGAAAGAGCTCTGCCTTCCAAAAGCAGAGTTGAGAAAGCAAAGCAGGAAGAAGGGAACTTGCCATGACAATCCCACATTAGTTTATGCTGGTCTTGTTTTTAAAATGTATTTCCAATGCCAGCCAAGAACAGCTGCTTTATTTTGAGAGGTAAAATGTTTTCTCGACAGAGGGTAGGAAAAAAAACTTAAAGCACGCATTTACATAAAGTCTGAGAAATGTGGAATTAAGAAATCAGAATTGTCTTTTTTTTGTTTGTTTTGATGTATGTGATGTGTTTTCTACTCCAGCAATCTCTGAGTTCCAGTGAAATACACGAGGCTGTCTGGTGTAACCACAAGAGACTTGTATTCTTATGCTTACAACCTGCTGGAACTGTGAAAAAAGAAATTATTTAAAGGGTGGCAGATATTTAGCCTGCTCTGTGAGGTCTGGATCAATAAGTAAGTACAGAGAAAAATGAGAGGTGAGACTTCAGTGGGGACTACAGAAAATGTGATGTTGTTTTGAATGAGAAGTGTTAGAAAAATGTTAGGAGATACTGGTTTTTCTAGACAGTTATATAAAACCAGCCAAATTAAAGGCTCAGCAAATGAAATGCTGACATGCTGGTACAAGGAGGAAGATTAAATTACTTTTTGTGATTAAACTTGCATGAATTAAAACAATGTATATTAACAAAGTCCTTGGAAATCAAGGACTGAAAATTTTTCATAGTGTGAAGAAAAGACAGAACATGATACCCTTGGGCTATTTAATTTCTTGCTTCCACTGAGGTTTGAGAAGATGACTTTTTTGTTTTGTTGACATTTTTTGGGCCTGTCTTAATTTATATTTCTGAAAAACAGTTGATCGTTTTTTTGGCAGAGGAGGGGCGTATATTGGGAGGTGTTGTTCTTCTTTCCATGATGTAGATGAGACAAATAATGAGACAATAGAATTCAAAATGCTGAGAGGTATTTGTTGCTGGCTCAAATTGGTCTCAGCCAGAATCTCACTGGTGAATTAGGCACTCAGTAGACTAGAGCAAATGAGTTTGTTGGCTTGCATATATCTGAACAGACAATTGTTAGGGTTTGTTTTTGACCTGGCTATATAGTAAGCTGATGCAGATTGATTGATTAATTAGTTGTTAACACTTAGAGTGAGCTCAGGATCTAAGGGTGGGCTTGTAGCAATGATTTTTGCGCTTGCTTATAGTAATAGCAAAAATGCAAGATTACTTTATCATCTTTAGCAGAGTTATTCAGTGCCAGCTGGTTCACATGACTATAACCTAAGGGTCCAAAAGGCTGAAAATGGAATAATTAAACAGAAGAGCTATGAGAAAATGCATCTAAAATTTCTTGAGTCACATCTTACCACTGCAGTGCCACACCTAAATTGGAACCCTCTCTTTCAAGTGGGGACTCTAGTCAGTACTTGATTGAAAACCAGATAAATCTCCATTTTAAAGAAGATATCACACTTAGATGACCTTGAAGTGTTTAAAAAGTGTGTGCAGCAGAAGGAATAACCTTCATTCAGTTTCTTGTTTGTGTATATGGATGGATTTGTGTTTCTAAAGCACCAGAGCACCTCTGTTCTCAGCAGTGGTGAAATGGGTCTTGTTATTTGATTTATAGGAGACTTTGTTTGCAATGGAAAATGCTTCCTGCAGGTACACTGGGGCTGACAGCTCTTAGAGCTTCTGCATTTTACCACTGTATTTTGTAAAATACTGCCTGTTGGACACAAGAAATACTTTAGATTTTGAAGCTTTTAAAGGGAAGGCAAAGTAAGTGCCTCTTGTCTGTGCTTCTTGCTTTTCTAATGTGCTTCCCGATTACTTAGTGGTTTGGATTGTGGCCTCTTTATCAATGAAGTAGTTTCTCATGGAGGAGCAGGAACATGGAAGATTTTCTCTTGCATGTCTTGCTTTAAAATAGTATTTCTGCCTCCAGTGTGGACCACACAGAGAATCAGTAGAAGCTGTGCACTAGCCTGGTGTAGTTAGTGCTGCTGTGACCCTTCTGGTGACAAGGAGGGACCTGTCCTGCTGACAGATTGTGTGTATTGCAGTGCTTTGGGGTTTTTTTCTTGCTCTACTGAGCAGGACTCTTTATAAAGTGTTTTTTGGCGGTTTTTTTTCCTATTTTATAAAATTTTAGGTGTTTACTAAGACACAGCAAGTTGTAAGGGAAGTTGTTGTGTGAGGAGATAAATCAGCACATACACATGGATTAAATTCACCTTCTCCTGCCCAATATTTTTCCTTGGACTCCTTTGATGCACTCAGGGACGCTCTTACTATGTCTGTCTGACATCTTGCCTCAGAAATGCAGCCAGCCTGCTCTGCCAGTCCCTTTACAGCTGTATTTCATTCAGTATGAAGGCCTTAGGCAGGGAAAGAGGAATGTTATAAAGCATTTATTGATAGAGCCATTGACTCTAATGGTGTACTCTGGTTGCCTCCAGCTGTGTGCCTGCTCAGTGTGTGTCAATGTTTGTATTTATTTTGAAACACTTAAAAATATGATTGGCTCTGAGCCCTCTATCAATTAATATCTGATGCTGGCTCAGTTGTTTCCAAAGTTGTTGCAGGTTTGGGAGAAGGTGGCAACAACAATGGTTGAACAAACAACATGGATTTGCATGGCTTATGCCTCATTTCCACAAGGCTGACAATAAAAAATTGGTTTAGGGTATATATCTCTGAATATTTGTAGGCACACAAGAGGACAGTAAATACCTGGTCTTCGATCTGGCATTAAATTGACATTGAAAGGGAGCTTTGGAGGTTGTATAGGCCAACCCAAGATTAGCTTTAAAGTGAGGTCTGGTTGTTCAGGGGCTTGTCCAGCCAAGTTTTGAACGTCTCCAGGAATATCCTCCAGCTTTGCTGAGCAGTCTGTTCCAGTGCTTAGCTGCTGTTGCTGTAAAAACAACAAAAAAATTTGTTTTCTTATTGCTAGTCAAGATTTTCCTTGCTGCAGCTTGTGCCAATTAGTATTAATATATTTTACTCCCAAATCAATGACTGCATTACAAGCACGCAGGGACAGCTGAGGAGCAGGAGAGCAAACTCTAACTTCGGCTTCTTTATTACACTCTTGCAAATGAAAACACATTTCATTTGTCTGTGAGCAAATGTCATGAAAAAATGGGCTTATTTCTTGTGAGAAGGGAAACAATCCAAGTGTTTTGCTTAGAAAATGTGTAAGCAGATAGGTTTGATTAAGGAAAGAGAAATCCATGCAGCATAAGTAGGAAGTGAAACTGTGAAACTGAGATGATACCCATGAGGTACCACCCTGTGCTCCTACTTGCACAATCTGTCCCCCTTGCTCTCATCTTGGGCTCTTTGGGTTCGGGTATGACACAGAGACTTTATATAATTTACATTAAAAGTCACTTGAAATGATACCTTTGTGTTATCTTTAAGGCTTTTTTGATTGCAAACTTTCTGAAAGGAGATGGGATTCTGGTGAAAGTTCAAAGTAGCCAGATTAGGGAATTCTGGATCTTGGAACAGGGAAAACAAAGACATTACAGAAGAGGGAATCAATACCATTTCTCTTACGTCCTCGCTGCTGCTGTGAGGATTTTATATATGGGTTTGCACCTGCTTAGAGGAAGACAAAATACTTCATATTTTTTATGGAATAACTTAGCCCTGGGCTTCTTGGCTGTCTCAGTGTTATGGATGCCACATGAAGGAATGAATAATATTGTAGTGACAGCAGAGTAAGAGAAAGCAGGGAGGAATATGGCGGTCACAATTTTCATGTGCATTCTGGAACACCTCTCACTGTAAGATGGCAAAAAGCTGTTTTATTCTCTCCACATCAGTGTCTGGTGTCTTCAAAAGGGTCTGGCTGCATCTTTTTTTTGTGTGAGCAAAGATGTCAAAATTCAAAAATGTCAATAAGTTTTTTCTGTTGCCTCATATTGACTGAGCAGGTATAAGCCAAGCTTCAGTGAGCATTATTAATGAATAGAGAGAGATGACTTCCTGCTTGTATCTAAAGCAAACTGCCAATAATGGTGAGCATTTGATTTTATTTTCTTTCCCTGCCCTGAATTTTGTTAAATAACTTGTCACAGATTTGTGCAGATTCCTGTAATGGAACTGAACACAAATGATGCAAATTCTTACTGATGGCAGTGCAGGCTGCTAATTTGGAGGGTGTAAAGGGAAGTAGCCAACATAGGGTTCTGAATTACAGACACTGTATTCTAACAATGAGTTACAGACCATCAGGATTTATTTTAAAAAAAAATTCTAGTGTATTTTTTGAGCTGTCCTTTTAAACCTGACTAAATCAAACAAATCCCTGGGACATCTGCCAAGGAGTTACCAACTGGTTTTCCTTCCTGCAGGTGCCCCCCCAACTCTGTGTCATGCCATGCTCTGTTCTCTTTTTGTGGCTATGCTGCTGGCAATTCCTGCTGGGTTGCAATAGATAATCCAAAATTAAATTCCAGGCAAAGGAATTAATTTATTTTGGGCTGTGGATAAAGGCAGCTGTTTTGGTGTTTGATTTCAGGAAGACACCATCGGGAATCAGTTTTGGAATTTTCTGGTTGGCCTAGAAAAGGCTTAAAAGGCTGAGGACAGAAATATCTTGGGGAATCTGCAGGAGTTAATGGCGTTGGTCTGAAAGGATGTCACACAATCCCAATATTTCACAGAGTAATGAGCAGCCTGGCCAGTTATTTGTTTGTCTGCTTCTGCTGTGAGAAGTATAGATTTTCCTGTGTGCTCCTCTCTCTTGCCAGAGGCTTTGTGTAGAATCTGTTTCAGTTCTGCACAAAGACAGAAATATAACATTGACTGAAGTCCTGTGCTCTGACTGGATGTGTTTCTTGGGCTCTTAATCAGCAAAACCTTAAGTGCAGGAGGTTTTGTTTTCCCTGGCATTTCAAGTCTGGCACATGATTTCAAAGAAAGCTGATCTGGAAAACTGTTATTTAAGTCAAGCAGGTTTTTGGGGAGCATGTTCTGTTAGGCTTGCTGGCTTACTGGAAATGTCATCCCTTCTGGTGTGAGGCCAGTGTGGAGTCAACAGCCTCTTGCTAATTTAGATGCTTTCTGTATTCTAGTCTTGCTTTTTCATACGGAAATGAGAGACTCTTGAATCTCTGGCAGGTCTCTGCTTTGCATATGGCTCAAAAGAAAACTGCAATAAATTATTTAGTAGCCCCATGATAAAGGGAATGCGTTTTCAGAGTCTTTACAATGCTATGATCAAACATTATGAGGCAACTGGTTTGTCAGCACTGCAGAAGAGAAGGAGAGTGGCTTGAACTTTAAAATTGCTTCTTGGAGTTTGCATCAGAGCATTTCTGAGCTCTTTCTCTAATTCAGTAAATTACTTACATAGCTCAGTTACCTTCAGTTGTACCCAGAGTAAACTTGTCTCTGAAAGAGAGCTAAGGAAAGTAGGCAGGCATCCATAGGTGGGAACTGCTGGTTTATGAAGGGATAAAGCTACCAGCGTGCTGTGCTCTCTGAGGTGGGTTTCAGGAGACTGAGTTTCCCTACATGGAAATACCTGGCATCTGGCAAAAGGCTATTTTGCTCCCAGTGTTAGCCTGCATGGGCTCTGTTTAATCCTGCAGGGCTTGATGGACCTGGGGAGATCAATTGTTGTAGAGATATGGGGTATTTGAAGGTATTAGGAACAAGTAAGTGTTTGAATGAAAGTAGTCAAAATGGAGGAATTATTTATAGCCGAAATTTTGTGCTGCAGAGGTTTAGAACAGTTCTCAGCTACTGTGTGCCTTAGAGAAAGCCTCTTATAGAAAGTACCTTAGACCAGAAGTGATGAAAAAATATAACCGTACACCTTTTGGGGGACCCTATCCTGGCTGAGGTCTCTTGGAGATTCATGGTCTAATGAGGAGAAAGTCACAGGGTTGCTTCACAGATTTCCAGTTTGAAAACACTCCAAGCATAAAACTCTGCAAAATAGGATGGAACTTGTACTCATGAGATATCAACCTAATGGGAAACCTGGAATATTTTCTGTGTTTATTACTCTTTAAAGGTACTGGCAGTGAAGCATGGAATTAGAGGCCAGACTTCAGTCTCATGGATATAAGTTCTTATGCCTTCAAGAAGCAATTATAAGGTGGAAAAACTGAGGCATCAACTTTATTGCTGTTTTTCCTTTCCAGGATTTTTCAAACTATTGTCCCTGAAACATCTGTCACAGCAACATTCAAAGTCTTCATGATTGCATGAATCACTCATCCCCTGGGTGTCACTTAAGCTGCAGACATTTTGCATAGTAAACAAAAAGGTTTTTTCTTGCCCTGTGGCTCTAATTATCTGCTGTGTTGCATAAAGGAGCAAAACTCCTTTGGTGTAAATTAGTGTTGCCATTTTATACAGGCTTGATTAAAAAAACCCAAACCCTAAATGAACAGAAACCCACCCCAAACCTCAGTTCCTGCCTGTGTGTCTTAGAGGTTTCTGAATACAAATGTCACTAAAGCCATATCCAGTGAGGATAGGCTGTTACGGCATGCCTACAAAGGAGGAGACAGGCACATCACAGATTTTCATGCACAGAGGCAATCAGAATATGGATGCAGATCCCTTTTCAGGTTTATGATGTGCATCACTCTCTTTTGTGGAGGTTTAAACTATCTTGTCATTATTGTGGCCTTGGTTACCTGTTGCCATGCCACCCATAACAGCTGTCAACTCTGGAATTGTTTGGTCTGGCCAAAGCTGTGTTTATTACTTTGTAGTGATGTACAAATCCTTTAATCTGCTCCTTTGCCATTCCTCTGGCAGTCTGCTCTGGGATCAGGGCTGCTGGTGGCTGGGGATTAGGTGACCTTGAGGAGTCTGGCGGCATTTGGGATGTAATGTGGGAGCTTCAGAAAAGATCTGCACTGATAAACTGAGAGCTGGGCTGCAAGATGTTATCCTGTGTAACTTTCTGAAGTGGGAGTTTGATTTCCATTCTGGCTCTTGAGCTTTGGGCTACCATCTGTGTGGAGAGCAACAAAAATGCAGCGTTTTCTCCAGCCTTTGGAGAGTGAAGTGCAGCACTGAGGATGTGGGTTCAAAGCCTCTGTGGAGAGAGCCAAGGGGTCGCTGCTGCTGGAGTGGAAGTGCAGCCCTTCAGTTCCAGGCTGCTGCAGAACAAACAGCTTTTCTCCCTGCCTGTGTTGTGCCATACTGGGATTACTCTTGCAGCTGGCTCATGCACTGGATATGGTGCTGGCACACCAGGGCATGATCTAGGGCTGCATTTCTACATGTGGGGTGTGAGACCTGAGCCTTTGAGGTAAACTTAACAAGTTCTGTTCCATGAGAGGAAACTGAAAAGAGATTTATAGATTTAAAAGTCAGAGAACCACTGACATTTTTTCCCCTGCTTATAAGAGTTCAATGGTAGGCAAAACAGAATAGAGGAGGAATTGTAATGCTGCCTTCCCTATGTCCTACCACAGTTCCTGCATTTGTTCTGAGGACTTTTTTTGACAAACCCCACTGAGGCCCTTCAGACACCTGAATCTGAGTGTGCCTTTCTGTTTCCCAGGCTCCACTTGTGCTGCTGGCTGGATTTCACAGTCTCTTTCCCAGTTTGTATCTTTTCTGGTCTTGAGAACTTCTTTGGTGCTTGCAGAGATGCTGCCAAAACTGATCTGCCTAATCCTTTCCTTCTGGAGTGGAGTTCCTTCCACAGCTTTAGCCAGGACTTGGGCAAAGCATGACTTATTTTACTACTTAGTGATGGTGTTTAAAAGAAACCTTGTTCTGTGACTTAAACCAAACAAATTGAATGCAATTAAAGGACTGATGGATCCATGCATAGCAACCCATGTGTCCCAAGAACAAATAAACTGTGTAACACACAGAAGAAAGGTAGAAGTATAAAGAAGCTTATTTTCCCTGCTGTTATCACTCTGCAGGAGGCTGGTGCTTTTTCTCTTGATTTTTGTATGTCTAAAGTAATTCCATCATGTTTAGCAATTACTTCAGGCTCCCAGCTGTCATAGGGGTTGAAGGGAGAATTAAGCATATGCTTTTTAGCTATTCTACTCTTTCAGGAAAATGCCTCTGATTTTTCAGAGTGGATAAATACAGGATCCTCAGGACCTGCAAGGTTTTCTGAATTCATATGAGGAGGATTTTGTTTAGATACCTGTAGACCAGTGAGTAGCTTGCTGCCATGGCGCAGGGTCAGAGTGTGATCTTGGTTCTGAGGAACAATTTGGGGAGCAGATGAGGAATCTTCTAGTGCTTCATATGTGCTTAGTTACAGAGAGATGAACAATATTCAGCATTTCCTTATACGTTAGGACTCTCTCATTTAACGTGTTAGAGAAACATGAGTTACTTGGAAATAAAAGACCTTGTCTTAGCAAGAAGGACTTTTTTAATAATGAGGAAGAATCATCATGTCTATTTGGTTGACTTGTTGAAATATAGGAGGTTTTACTCCTAATATTGAAAAGATGATACTTCTGGCTATTTAGTTTACTGTTTACTGATAAGAAGTGTGTACTTGCTTCTGGCTGTGAGGGGACTGTCAGTTTGCAAGGCTAATTTATGTATAAGAAGATCACTTCTAGATAAGAGTAATAGCTCAGGGCCGGAGATCTCCTGGTTGTGTGGTCAGAAAACTTTACGGTTAACTAGGAAAAGTGCAGAGTAGCACATGACAAGAGAAAAATAATCTAAGTGAGGAGATGATAGATCTGAGGCAGAAATTTGGAAAATAAAGTAATGCAAAGAGAAACTTAAGGAAGGGTGAGTAGGTGGCAGCTGCAGTGTTGTGTAACTGCAACAGGAGCAATTCTGGCTGGACTGGGAACCTGTTACCAAGCAGGGAGTGCAAGCTCTTATTTTCTGCTGATACATCTTTGCAATTTAGCAGACTCGGTTTTAAATATCACCTAGATGAAGATTTTTGGGAAACAAGATGGAGTCTTCACACCAATTGGAAGGTAATGAAAGAACTGATGTGTTGCAAACATAAAGCAGAAGATAGATGAAGAATTTATTTATTTGGTTACAGCCAAAATAATGGGATGAAATCAAGACAGGTGCAGCATTTAGGATGAAATTTTCTCACTGTGAGGACTACTGGCTTTATAAGCTGATTCCTGGGAAGCACTGAGCCGCCATTGCTGGGACTGTTTTAGAACCTGTAGGGATGAAAAGCTAATCAAGGTCCAATAAAGAAAACCAATCTTTGTTAAGAGAAAGGGGTGCTGCAGCTCCATGATGAGGACATTTTCCTGCTTAGGACAGTGAAGGAGATTTCTAGTAGCCTAAATGAGGAATGCTTTATGTTTCAGTCTTATTCCTTCATTGCTCCATGACTTCATTTTTAGAGCTGTCTAGAGCATAAAGGCCACATGCAGTGACCACTCTGGGGCTGCCAGAGCACCTGAGAGACAGCCCCAGGAGGTGCCAGCAGCCCAAGGCCATCCTACAGGGACTGCTGGGCATCTCAGTGAGGGAAGGTTTTTTAGGCAGCTCTAAAAAGAACCACAGTCAAAATTTGTAACCTTGGATACTTGTAACCAGATCTCATTTCAGAATTGGGACTGTGTTCATTGTACTGGTAGATGAAAGCCTGTTTTTAACCCACAGTGAATGTGTCTCTTGGGAAGATTCCCACTTGCAAGCTCTGCTGGTAGTGATGAGTGACTTCTACCAGTTAAGTTGATCAAGTGCTTAGTTATGTGTGATGTTGAAAGCTGACTTGAACCTTCCAATATTTTCCTCTCAAACACTATTTCACAGAAGCAATATTTTCCTTTGTTGTAACTGTAAGCACAAAGCCTGTACCTGGTGAGAGAATGTAAACAGCCCCACTGTTTCAGTTCTGGAAGTTGGAATGTTTCCCCAGTGCTGCAGTAATGTGATTTGAGCAGTCAGTAGGATGTTATGTAGTCCTCCTTTTCCTTTCTAGCTCCTCTTGGGAAGATCCAGCAGTCTGTGAGCATACCTCCCTTGGCAACTTAGTTCGTTGATTTTGTTATACTTGTTTTGTTTTGCAGAAAACTGTTTATATCATTTCCCTTGGCCTGGGCTATTGTATCCTTCCTTGATGGAGGAACACTAGGACTTGAATAATTTGTTGGATAAATCTCAAGGTGTGTTTTTAAATTCAAGTCTCGTGTTTAATTTAATACTGGCCGTATTAGTTTGAAAGCTTAAAAATAAAATAAAAGGAAATGTTGGGTTTCTTTTTCAAAGAGCTGTTCTAGGCATATATTTGGTATTCTTGTCCCCAAAGCCCATCCCTCTCCCTTGTTTCTCCTGGTTTTTCTCTTGTATCACCTTTGATTAATTATTAATAAATCATTAATTAAATCATAGAATCACAGAATGGCTGAGAAGAGACCTTAAAGATAATATTTTTCCACTCCTTGCCATGAGCAGGGACACCTTCCACTATCCCAGCTTGCTCAGAGCTGCATCCAACCTGGCCTTGAACACTTCCAGGGATGGGGCAGCCACAGCTGCTCTGTGCCAGGGCCTCACCACCCTCACAGGAAGCAATTTTTTCCTAATATCTAATCTAAACTTATTCTCTTATATATTCTATTATAGTCAGTTTGAAGCCATTTCCCCTTGTCGTATCACTCCAGGCCCTTGTAAAAAGTCCCTCTCCAGTTTTTTTGTAGGCTCCCATCAGGTACTGGGAAGGTCACAATTAGGTAATCCCAAAACCTTCTTGTCTTCAAGCTGAAAAATCCCAATTCTCTTTCCCTCTCCTCATAGAAGAGCTGTGCCATCCCTCTATTCATCTGACTGCCTCCAACAGGTCAAAGCCCTTCCTGTGCTCAGGATCCCAGAGCTGGATGCAGCACTGCAGATGGGTCTCACCAGAACAAATTAGGATTTTGTGGCATCAGAGGAAGCAGCTCATTAGTTTGTAAGTTAAGCTTGGTTTGTGGTTCTGTGAGTCACCAAAGGAAGGGGTAGATCTGACTGGAGCATAACTGTGCCTTAGGCATCTCATTCTGCTGAAAGCAGTGCAGAGGGTGAAGCCCTGTGGTGTGGAGCCAGCACCAGGCAGGTGCTCTCTGCTGCACCAGATCTCTGCTTATCAGACTCTCATAGGATGGCTCCCTTGGCTTTGACTTTCATTCCGTTTCAATGAGCATTTCACAGAGCAACTGTCCTCTGCCACCTCTTGCTGTAAATACTGAGAGAGGCAGAGCAGAGGAGGAAGGCAGATGGTGGCAGACTGCTGGCTCTCACTGGCTTGGGCTGCTGTACCAGCACTTGCTGCTGCAAATCAGAGTCTATGTGATTTGGCACATGGACCTAATCTGAAGTGGGCTACGGTCTTTTAGTAATTGCCTAAAATAAATTAAAAGGAACAAGCCCAAGATAATTAAAATGTTCCTCTGGGAGCTGTAGGAGGCCCTTCTTTAGTACTGCTGATATCCATTCTGATAATGGATTGACCAGGGGTGTTTGTGTGAAGAGTTTGCCCAGCCCCACAAAGGATGCACTGAGAGCCTTATTTGCTCTTGATGATGAAGGAGGTGATGAGGTGTTTTCTACATATATTTCCTTCCAGGCTGGAGGCTGACCTGGAGCTCTGCCATACAGCTTTGCCATGAGAGAGAAACTCTTGCTGAGGGTGGGTTTGGGTGAGTCTCAGCACTTTTTCTGTCCCCTTCAGGCAGGTGATGAAGAGTTTACTGGAAGTGGGATGAAGTATGTTCCCCTTGGTCGGTGCCAGTGTTAGAGTGAGTTTGGCAACAAACCCAGCCTTAAAGGTTATGGACAGCTGCTAAAGCCAAGCCTGGGATGGGAAAGGGAAGTGGGACACCTGCTGCATTCAGTTCAGTCTTTAGGGCAGAATATCCTACGTAGAGGAAGCCTGAACGTGGAATGTAAAATATCTCTGTGATGCCCATTCATCTCTGCAGGTTTAGCCCTCCTCTGCTGATGTGCCAAATCCAACATGGGAAGGAGGGAAGCTTCCTGATGAGTGTTTCCCAAAAGATCCAGTCTGCTTCACAGGATTTTATTAGTTACAGTGAGCTTGAAAATGGTTGCATCCTCCCAAAAAGCCAAAGGGTTCTGCTGTTGTGTATTAGGCTGTGTGCAAAATCCTAATGCCACAGGGCTGCTTCTGACTTGAGATGTTGTCATGGGGCATTAACATCTCTGCCTGGGAGTGCTTGTAGGGGAAGCAAGAGATGGTGATAGCTGAGAATAGGGAGAGAACTTTAAGTGGGGAAAATATAAGCAACAATTTTTTGTTTGAGAATGGTGAGCTCTGGAAGAGGGAGAGGGGAGTTTCAGGAGTGTGGGTGGTTGAAATATTTATGTAAACAATGCATCATCTATGTGAAAAGAAGCAAATTGGATGTTTTCTTTCAGGAGGTAAAATCCCTCTACGAACTCCTCAGGTTGTGTTCAATGCTGCCTGCTGAGTTAGGATGACAGCATAAGTAGCAGAGGATGTTTGTGGGGAAAATATAAGAGATTTCAGAGCAGCCTGGTTTTACAGTAACACACGACCAGATCTGCCTTCCCTGCAACTGAGAGGCGTGTCCCTTTCCAGAGCTTTCAAACAAGAGGGAGGGGAGGAAAGCGAGCCTGCATACCCAGTCTGTGGCTAAAGAAAGGAAGCTAATGAGCATTCATGGAGAGAGGCATGGGGTTAGATTTACCCTGTTTTCAAAACAACTGCTTAGGTTTTGTTCTCTTTCATATAAATTCGTGGGGTTGCTGTGATTAATCCCAGGCTTTTTGCTCTGCTCAGTGCCCTAATAAACATATAAATTAGCTCATTCCCCAAATGTTCCTTCATTTGCAATGAGCTCAGTTAAATAAAAAGTACCAAATACTTGTTCACTTGAAGCCTGTGTTGCTCACTCTAGGACTGCTCAACTTCCAGGGTGGGAATTGCTCACCATCTGCCATGATGTGATTGATACACAGCAGGATCTGCTTCAGAGCTTCAGTTTATGAATTTCTTACTTTTTTGGTTCATTGAAGACTTGGATGTGCCCCATCTCTTAGAGGAGCAAGAGTTAAACTTTCCAGGTGGCAGAAGCAGGGCTGGTGAGGCACACCATGAGTGCCCTGTTGAGAGCTGGGGAGCCGTGAAGCCCAAATGCTGTGCCTCCCAGAGCTGAAATTGCCAAAATCCACAGGTCTCGTGTTTTGTACCTTGCCAACCCCTTGCTCAGTGCCCAGTTAGTCATCCCTTTGTACTGATTTACACTTGTGCAGTGTGGCTGTAGAATATCTCAGCTCTTTATGGTTTGTAGTCGTGCATTTAGAAGTAATTACACGGGGTACAGGGAAGTGGAGAGCTGGGACAAAATGTGTGCCACTCCTCCTGCCGTGCTGATGCTGCCAGGTTAGGTAGATAAACCTGAAGTAAAAGCTTTTGTTGAAGGTGAGTGCAGGAACAAGACCTTTTAACTCTGGGATTGTGACTATGCTTATCTTCCTCTGAATTTAATTGCCATACTTCTGTCTCATCTTTGATTTGCTTTGGCCCACATTTATAGTGAAACGTGATGGAAAAAGAAATCAGTGGAATAAATTCTATGCTAACTTTTTCTGTTGTAAAAACAAACAAAATATTTTAAGGAATCTGTCAGTCTTAGAACCTGGTTCCATCTAAATTAAAATGGCCTTGTTCTGCTTTGTTTCTCTTCTATGTAATCTTAAATAATTTTCAGTGACTTTGTATCCACTTCTATACACCAATTTTCCTCACTAGTAAAATGAAATCCACTTCCAATTCTGAATTGAATAGTTCAGTACTTCTGAAAAAAGATAGTAATTTCTTTTGAGATGGGGGATTTGTTTGCTTGTTTGGCTGCTGTTGTTGACATTTTCATGCAGAACAGAAAAAAAAAATCACAAGTAGAATTTCCCATATGGCAGAAGTTCATCTTTTTAAACAACCGAAGTACTTACTCAGCCTTTCAATTAAGATTCTCAGAATATTGTAGTTATTATTTGTAAAGCTTAGTGTTGGTAGTGTATCTTCCTGAAATGGATAATGTGGATCTTCTTGATTACATTTTAATTGAAATTAATCTGAAAGGGCATGGTGAAATATCCTTCCTAATGCTGCCATTTGCTCGTAGCTAAATTCAGGTTAGCAGGTGCTTCAGCAAGGGACAGCAGTGAAAGCCACTATAAGGTGAATAATACTGAGGGATGGCAAAGTTCCCTCATGGCAGAACTGGGCCTGCTTCTTCCATTTCTCTTCTCTTTCTCTGTATGCACAAGTTGGTATTTCTTGCTGTTTCAAATCTTGATTATTTTATTTAGAGAGCTTGTTTTCCTCTCTTTATTCTATCCAGAGTAGAATATCTTATTCCAAGTAGAACATTGTGTTTGGAAAAGCTATAGCCAAATGGAAGGGCTGCAGGTTCTGACCTATGATTTCTCCATCATTTTGCATCATGCAATCACTTATATTTTGAAAAAGAGGCATTAGAATGGTGCCTAATACATATGTAGTGGGCTGTATAATTTTGGCATATAAATAGGTGATGTGCAAGGAATACAAAGTTCCAACTTGTGTTTACCACCTAAATGCTTTCATGTATGTGGTGCTTTTTCTTTATAGCATGTTTAACCTTTGTCTCCAGTGCCATGCAAGTATTTAATTTTAAAAAGCAGAATTTAACAGGGGTGGGCTGGAATGACTTTTATAACCAGAGCTCCAATATTAATTCGGAATTAACTATTACTAAATAATTAAGTTAAAGTTACTTTAGTATTTAACTGAGATAAATATGACCATACTAATTTTTCTAGCAATCTGTAAGATGAGTTCCTGTGTGTGTGACCTGTTAGTCCATGTTCCTGGTACCTCTGCCTGCTCTTCAGAACCACACCTCAGAACCAGCTGCTTGGAAATGCTGCTGGCCCCACTCAGGAATTGGGATGGCAGTTTTTCATTTGCTAATTACGTTTTGTCAGCCCCCAGGTCTCACTTTCTCCTCTCTGGCATAGTTGTCACTGACATGTTCAGGAATCTAATTTTAATGTCTTTATTTCTTTGGTACACCCCGTGGGCGGCTGATTTAGTATCAATTTACGTTTTGCATAATTAACTCTGAGCTTTGAGGGCACTGAGCAATTCACTCATGTGGCAGATGACATTTTCAGAAGATGTGTGCTTGGCTGGCACAGAGCTCATGTTTTACTTATCAAGGAGCTCAGCAGCCTCAGTCCCAGCACCGCAAGAAGTTGGAGTTAGTGTTTGAGGGGTGGAGGCTGAAGATTGGGAAGTGTTGGAGTATGTGGAGGAGGTTGCTTGTGGTAGGGAAGAGGGATCAGTGGCTGGTGCCTGAGCAGACAGGAGTCAGGCAGCAGACAAGGTGCAGGGGTACAGTTTGGTGCTAGAGGAGCTGCAGGGTTTGGGAGCTGACAGGATCCCAGCTGTGTGTTTAAAGGCTTTCTGGAGTCTGGAAAGCAAAATGACCACAATACAAGTGGGCTGCAGGGTTATAAAGAAAACTAGAGATAAATGTGGGAATGTTGTCACAGGCTGTGAATTAGGGGCTATGTAGTCCCAAGATTTTATTCTGTACTGTTATCTGTCCCCTGGTGGTTCAAAAAAAAGTGATAGTGTCGTTAAAAATAATTGCCAGCAGAAACAGTAAAATAACAGAAAAACCTTGTTGCTCAGAGCAGCAGAGTAACTTGTGGGCACAGCATCCTTCATGCCACAATAAAGAGGAACTGCTCATTATTTTCTGTGGGCTTGCATTCCCGGGGCTTTGAGGGTGTGAAGGTGCAGGAGGAAACAAATGCAGGACTTCTGGGCTGTTCTTCGTGCCCAGTTCAGTACAATGCCTTGCTTCCCTGAGGTGGCCCAGTGCAGCCCCACACAAAGAGGAGCCACAAGCCTCCTTCCAATGTAAGGCACGGGCTTGTGATCTCAGTAATGACATTCTCCATGAACATCTGCCTAAGTGGCTCCTGTGATGGCTGCAGAGGAGGAAATTGGCTCTTCTGGCTTAATCCAGTGCCTCTGACGTGGGTGCATGAAGATTTTTCAATGCACAGAGTAATGCCAACCTACTGCTCCTTCAGAGCTTTGGGATCAAGTGGCAGGAATAGATGAAAAGACAGAAATTAATTTGCAGGCTTCAGAGAGATTTACAAGTGCAATTATTTGTATGTTTGTAGTTGTTTGGGCTAAAATCTATTCCTAAGAACTTAAGACAAACTATGCCTGCTCTGCTGTGAGCATTCAAAAAGTTTTTCTCTGGCTGCCAGTAAGAAAGGTCATGTGTAATTCTGATTAGAAATTATTCTAGGTTGCTGTTAATAATTTAGTGACCTGTGGTAACTGTGAACATCTCCACCTACTATTAACTGACAGCCTTGAATTTATTAACTAATGGCAACAGTGAAAAAACCAGGCTTTGTCATTTCTCTTCTGAGTTGGTAAGGAATAAGAGATTCCTCTTGCCAAAGAACTAAGGAATGGATGCTGAAATATGCTTTATGTATGTAATTTCATCTGATCTCTCAGGATGAAGTGATGTATCTGTTGAATTAGCTCTAGTCACATCTGGTTACCTTGTTCTTGCTTTTTAAAATGTAATGTGGAAGGATGGAAGCATTATGTAGGAAGTGAATCCAAACAAGACTTTCAGGATCATGAAAAGCCAGCATTGCTTCTTAGGGAAAGAGTGAAGAGCAAGACAAAATGACAGCATGAAGACGTAAAGTGAGATGAACTACAAATTTCAATGCAATCTAATCTTGTTGTCCTGACAAATTTCAACATTTGCAAGAAGATAACTTGAAATTGAGATTTTGTTTTATGCAAGAGATTTAGAAGAAATAATTCAGATGCAGCACATTTCAAGGAATTGATTTCCAGCCAGACTATCTGTTACCATAAAGTATAGTCAGATGCAGGATAGATTTCTGCTACTTCCTGCATTGATTTAATATAGCTTTGGTTTTTTTTGGTTTTTAAATAGTAAACCAAAGACACTTCTATGAGATTGAAGTCTTGTGCAGAGTTGGAAGTTGATATCCAGCAACTGATCTTGTCAAAGCTCAAAAAAGTCTTAATTCTATAGGAGTTCTGATATTCCAGCTACCTGTTTAAAGAGGAGACTAGAATTAAACTAGCCTTATGACAGGAGTATGATGTTATTGTCTCTGTGTGATACAAAAAATGTTCTTAGTAGTTGCCATGGATATGCTGTGGCTCAGCTTTGCCTGGGGAAGGGGTTGGACCTAAGCAGGGGCTGGTACTCCCTCTGAGGAGTGCAAGTACATGAAACTGCAGGTTTTGTCTGCACTTTAAAACTGAAAGTAGCTTTCAGTACCCTTCAAGTACAGCTAGCCTTGTCTCACTTCAACTTGCTGTTCAAAAAGCTGTTGCATATGGAATATGGTAATTTATTTATTAAAGCAAAGACAATTAAACTTGAAAAATGGCATTAAGAGTTTCTTTTACTCCAGGAAGGCTAATAAATATGCCCATTGTCTTCTCCTGTGCCTAGCTGGTAGAAATTGCACAAATGTTAATCCTACCAATGAGATTTTCTTGTGCTGTGACACTGGAAATTTGCTATCCTACTCCCAGACTTTAACTGTGGAAGCAGTGGCACTGGCTGCTGTGATGGCTGGCATCTGCAATTCCAATCAAGGGGAGCTGAAATTGTCTCTCAATGATAGTGTGACTTTATAGTTTGCTGGCTGACACTTTAAAAGCTATTTATTGCTAAAACATAGCACAGCAGAAGAGGCAGAGGAACTTATGAAATGTGAATTGAGACTGTTACATAGACATCAATGGGAATAAATTGCTTGTTCTAATGCATCTAATTGGTATTTCTGTGAGGTATTTCTGCACTGATTGAAATGTTGAAAGTGAAACGTTATAATTGTGATGGTTTTTATTATTTGACAAATCACTTGGTGCTTTGCAGCCTGCTACAGAAATGCTGCTCTCCCCCAGTTGGAGTTTGCACTACAGTAGTACCTGTCTGTGTACCTTTTAAATTTGTATCTTGCCTAAACAGGAGGGAAAACCATTTCTTCCTTGTTTTATGTCTATATCCAAGATGATGAGACTAAGAGATGTCCTGGATGACCAAGTCTTGTACCTTGCTGTCATAGCCACCACATCCTACAATCCTCTTTGTAAATGTATGTATTCCATCTTAAAAGTGGCTTACTCATCTCCATTTCCTTTTGTCCTGACCGTCTCAGGGCAACAATGCTCCACTGATCCCCCTAATCTTCAGTTTAAAATCACCTCTGTATTCCCATTTCTTGGGAATAGTCTTTCATCTTAGGCAGCAACTTACTCCTCACAGGATTTTGTGTGTTTCTGGGAAGCAGTTATGTTGTCATGTTCTGCCTCCCAGTCCCTAATTTATCCTAATTACACAGGGCAATCTTTAACTCTCCTCTTGGTGAGGTGGCTGCTCTGCTTTCCACTCCTATTCACCATTTTAGCTTGGATTATTTTTTTTCCTTCGTATGGATGAGCAGGACTGCAGAGCGCCAGCTCTAAAAGAACATTGAAAATCAAATTGCCTTTCATTTCTAAAATTTTTGGAATGCACTGTTTCCAGTATTTACTAATGTTGCTAGAGATTTGCAAGCTGCTGAAGAAAAAGATGTATGTCATGGGAAATAAGTGCATGGCTTGTTGCTGAGATGGGAAATAGTATTTTCTTTATGCATTAAGGAGGGAACAGAAAATGCTGTCCCTGGAAAAGCTGAAATACATCTGTATCATTGGTAAACTTTCAAATTACAATTTTAGCCATTGAAGCAGATAACAGTTTTTCTTAAAATTGAATTGAATGCATGGTTTTATCTCTTGCTCTCCAGATAAAGTTGAGTACATGATTCCCTGGAACTCCTGTTTTCAAAAATATTATCTGGCTTCTCAGCCACATTCTTTGCAGAAATGGTGGTGGAAGGAAAGGCCAATCGGGTTGTGCCATGATACTCAATGGGCAGCTGGAGCTCACTCATCAGCCAAATCATGTCAAAGAAATGCTTTTTCTCCCTCTTCACAAACTTCAGGTTCTTGGGTTTCTGAGATTCAAGATAAGTTTATCTTACTTCTGCAGCAGTGTTTTCTTCTACACTCTCACAAATGAAAAAAAAATCACTTAGCCCTCACAAAATGGTTTGATTTTTAAAGAAAACTGCTTTGTCAATAGTACACAGCTCTTCTCAGAGCCCAGGCTAGGCCCAGATTACCAGATTATATGAAGAAATTATTTGTGAATAAGCAAGTACTGAAGCTATCTCTGAAAGCAATCTCATCAGTACAAAAAATCTCTACCAAATCCCAAATGTGGCTCCCTCAGCACAGTTGAACCAAAAAAATTGTCTCCAAGCCTCCTTGACAGGATGAATACAGAACTAGAAAAATGGTAACAAAGACATTTCTCTAAGTAGATCTTTTAGGTGCACTTCATAAAGAAAGTTTTCAGTAACTTCATGCATTTTCCTACTTGACTTACTGCAAAAGCATTTCTGAAATTAACCTGGGGCTGATCTCCTGATTCCCTCTGAAGGACTGTGACTGAGCAAACTCTCACTCCTCAGGCTGTGTAACTCTGTCCTCCCATGTGATTTTCTGTATGGCAACATCAGGATGAGTCACAAGAAGTAAAACAGATAAACCTGAAGTGAACCCAGTCACGAAGACAATTTCATCTCCTCTTACAGCAATAGAATAGAATCCCTCTGTGATATAAAGGATTAAGTTGAAATACAGCACTAGTACTTTTTGTTTAGTAATTAGTTTCTGTAGTTCCCTAACATTTGAAATGATGGCTCAGCATATGAAGGAAAAAATAGATGAAAATGTGATAAGTGGTGATTATCTGCACTCCACTTTTCTCTGATCAAAAATGTCTTAAATGGTTATTAAAAAGTACAAGGCTTTATCAGCTGACAATCCCCTGCTGGTAAAGTACTAAAATAATTGTTCTGGCAATAATATTCAGAAATAAGGCATACATTTTGTGGTGAATCATGTTAGGGAGTTTTGTGGTTTGTTTTTCTTGTGGTGGTTTTTTTTTTGTGGTTTTGGTTTTTTTTGGCTTTTTTTTGTTTTTAATTTCACCTTGAAGAATGAATTCTCAAAATCCTCACCCAGTTCATTGCTTGCTTAGTGGTTATGGGCCAGTTTTCCATGATTGTAATGAGGGCTGAACTAGCCTGGAATAATGGAATGGAGTGAGCCATTTGTTCTTTGAAAACTGCTTTTGGTGGCTGCATTTCTGTGAGTAGCCAGTCATTGCCTTTACAGGGTTCATTTTGATGTTGCCTCAGTTACATACAGCATTAGTAGTTGTACTTTTTCTTACAGACTTAGAGAATCTGATCATCCTTATGAAATTTTTGGATGAATTTTGGTGACATTCGTTCTAATTTATATGTTGCTCTGTAATCATACTTCATGCTTTTCTCAAATGGCATGGAAAAATTTAAGGCATTTCATATCTGAGCTGGGTAATCTCTGCATTGTGATTGATTTGTTTTTCATTATTTTTATTGCACCAGCTCAGCTACAGAACATACATTAATGTCATAAACTTTTAAAAAATGTTTGTTGAGCTTATTCATGAAAGAGTGGTATAAATCAATTATATATTTTCTTATCCTCTTAGAATGATTTCTACAAGAAGTAATATAGATTATACGTCCCTGAGAATAGAGGAAGGAGTCCCCAGTTGGATTGTCAGTTGCATAAAGCTCTGTTCTGGGTGGGATTTTGAAATATAGCTAAGGAGCCATCTTTCAGAAGTTTCTTTTGATTTGTATTTTGTTTGGATTTAATACTTAAGAGCCCTGTTTTTGGCAACTGGTAAGTTCTCAAGAAGATCATTTTCAGAAGATTTTTCAGCAGAATAAGTTTCATTTATTTTTTTCAA
>VWYI01013724.1:2147-17630 GCA_013399455.1 Anthoscopus minutus | reverse complement strand
ATGAAGGAAGGCAAGCAGGTGGCAAAACATATCAGACACTCATTTGGCTACTGAGTTAATTTTCTGGAGAAATAAGCCATATCATGATGTTTAATTCCCTTGTCTGTTACAAATGATCCTTTAATACATATGGATATAGTATGAAGATACTTGCCTGACTGCCCAGATGCAAATTTAAACATATCATTTTAATTATAAAGAAAATCTGTGACACAGATAACTTTGGAGACAGTCAGAGCATAGTGTTACAATACAGTAATTACATTTCAAAGGGAACCTTTCACTGTCAGTAAGAGTGTTAATCAATAATTAAGATATGGGGATGAGTAATGCAATAAGCCAAATTAGTTTCATAGCTGGTTGCTAATATTGATGACTCAATTACAGGTGAAAAGTGAAAGCATTTTCCAAATGTTTTTGAATATGCTTTCAGCGCTTAATTTTTAACATATTATGAATATAAAACATTACTTTAGAGAAGAATATATGAAAGAGTTGTTGTAGCTGGAAAAAGACTTTAATTGCCATGATTCATTTTTGTTTCTACTCTAAAGATCTTTTAAATATACTCAAGGATCATCATCTGTAAGAGTGGCAATAAGGCTAAATTTCACCAAAGGCAACTAATAATTTGAAAAATCAGATCCTAGATTTCCACCAAAGTCACATTTCAAGTGCTGACAGTGAAAATATAAAATTATGAATGCAGATTTCCAAGTAATAATACTAAGACAGCCTGTCATGCTGCAAAGTACAGAATATCAAAGCCTTCTGACATCACTGCAGTTCGTTTATGTCTTTCATGGGGTAGACACTTGAACCAGCACCCTGATTACTAAAAAATATGCAGCAGTGTGTGAGACAACAGTCAAGATTTCAGTGTTACAAATATCAGTCTTCAAGGAATTTTTCAACAGGCTCACTCAGAAAAAAAAGAGTGCGAACATACTGATTTAAAAATAAACAAAAAATCCCCGCATAGAAATTCCCAGATTTTATTAAGGAATACATGCACAGTATAATAAAGGTATTCTGATTTATGATTCTGAAAATACCTTAATGGAATACACTGGTGAAGCAGAAATACATGAAAACAAAATTGTATTGTATTAAACTTCAGGGAAAAGAGTGCATATTGTTAATCTAAAAGCACAATGATTGAATAAAGCTTTCTCTGAGATTAAACTTCTTCAAAATTTAAAATGGGAAACTTCAGATATGAGGTGCCATATATAGCATTAAAAAAATGAGGTATCAAAAATCAATTGGTGTCATGTTCCTGTGGGTTACCTTCTTGGCAAGATCAGACAGCTAACTCAGATCTCAGTGCATTTGTTTCCACACCTGATGTGACACATCTACTACTTGGAATATAGAAAAAAAAATTTTATGGATGAAAAACAATTCACACTGGAAGTACAGCAATAATTTATGCTGACTTACTTTCCAAGAAGGAATATCAAATCACCTAGAAGGGTGACTCTGACCATTTGAAAACAATGCCCTGCTCTGAAATTTTTCCTTTAACTCAGGACTAGTCTCATAATCTCATAACCTCAACATGTTGCTGCCATTTGTTTTTGAAGAGACAATCTCTCTTAGTAACTTCAGGAAGGCAGCCAGCAAGTCAGGACTCATTAAACCCAGCCAGGCAGCAGGGCAGGATCATGGGGGCACCTTCCACCACATTACACAGGAAGGAGATTGTACTGGCAGGTGAGGAAAATATACTCAGGGCCCTTACTCAAACATCAGAAATGGAATTTGGCCACTTCATGACAGCAGCAGTTTGTTGGCAAAGCTGGGAGAGAACAGTGGGATGGAGCTGCCCTGTTCCACAGAGTCCAGCTTCCTCCCAATGTACCCCTGCATACTTCTGCTGCTGCTATACAGCTTCACAACTTCTTAAAAAGGGATGCTTTATGACTCTGTGTGGGTTTTTCCTGGTCCTTGCAATACCTTTTGGATTCTTCAGAACTGTAGGATTGATATATAGAAATTAGTGTGGAGGTTGATGATTAAAATAAAGAGCTCCGTTATGGATATATAAAACCCTGTTCATAACTTAGTAGGCTTAATAAAGTTGTTCTCACCACTAATGTCTTCTTAATACCACAGAGTCTGCAGGGATTAAGAGAAAATCTGTTCTGCCATGGAAGAGAAGCAGTAATAGAATTTGAGTTACTACAAATATATGCAGTAGTTTTAAGTAGATGGAATAATGGTGAATTATGGATGTATTTGCCATGAGTATTGAATACTTAATAGTGGTTAGTGCCTTCAATCAAAGATACAAAATAATAAAAAATATTAACAATTTATACATTCTGAACACTCTGTATATATAACTAGAAGTTCAATCTCATGCACTGATGTTAGGACATATTCCAGCTGTGTAATATGCTTCAGCTGTGAGAAAAAAGAAGAAGAAAATGACTGAGAATAAATGACAGCATACTTTACAATGTCAACACTTATGCAATGCATATAGAACTACCACATGGCAAAGGAATCCTTCCAGCCCCAATATCACACCTTAGTGAGCCAACTGCACCCTTGCCCTTCTGATTTGCACAACAGCTTGCACTACTGAAGATGTTGAATTATGGAAATGTGAGCATCTTATGCAAGATCCCTTTCTTATCTTACAACTGATTGATTGTTAAATGATGTTGGACTGCTGGGAAAAAAGCACTTTGACTTTCCATTGCACAACAGAATTTAGGTCTTTCCATTTCCCTATGGACTATGACATATAGTTACAGAGATGGAATCTGTAACACAGAAAAAAAGCATCAATAGACATTGAATTTTAATATAGCATAAGTAAGGAATAAGCCTAAGTTTGGTGGTGTGAACTGTACAAACAAGCACTGGCTACTTTATTTGTCAACAAAAGAGGAGGCTCTGGAAAATCCAAGGCTTACTTCCCATCTATATGGTTGATTTTAGGTGCTCAATAGATAACCCGGAAATCATCTCTGTTGGGCAGTTTAGCTACTTTCTGACTAATTTTATTTTTCTGGTACCTCAGACTCTGGAAAAGATGTTCTGACATTGCAGAGGATATACTAGCAACAGTATTGTATGGAAATTAAATAAATCTTGTTGCAGTGTAAAATAAAAAAATACAACTGGGGCCTCAGTCACCCTAATTTCTCTCTGGAGCAAATAGAAAGACACATTCATCTCTACAAGGTAAATGAACCCACATAGGATCTAACTCTAATTCTAATTGGATTAGGGGAAAATAACTGTAAATTCCAGTAGAGTTAACATTATTTTGTGCAGTTCCAGTTTCTTCAGTGGAAAAAATGGAGGAAAAATACATATGCAGAATTTGTGGAAATTCTTGATTAAATGCTACTTAGGCATGAACTGTAGGCACATTTCTGGGCAAGTGAAAAATTGTGAGCTGTATAAACAGTAAACTAGTCAGCTCATATTTTATCTTAATTTACATAATTTATTGCAACATTTATTTACCAATCCCTATATCTTAGATTGGAAAATTATTTAAAAACAAAAAATGTTAAAATTATTTTCCCTTTTGGATATGATAATTTTACCCCGATTTTGATAGTTGTTTATTTAGCTCCCATTGTAAGACTATGAGGAACCATTGCTTATAGCTTTCAGAAATGTTAGATGCAAAAAGTGCATTTTGTTCTGCTTGGAAAGTAATTGTCAAATTTTGTCCTGGATGACATTTTCACATATTTGCTCCAGGTTAAATGTACCATTGCCACATTAAAATATGAACACATTTCACAGCAAAGTACCTATTTCTGTCAACAGAAATCAGCCTCTGTGTTTGAAGAGGCCACCTGGAAAACTTCAAAGAAACATTTTATCTGGTATAGTTAAACTAATTTTTCTGTGTGCAGTACTGATTTCTGTGCTTTTACAATGCTAGTTGCAATGCTGCTTTCTACATAATTGCTATTTTGACTATTAGTCATGAATTTAACTCTTCCGAGAAAAATTTTGTTACCAGTCTGTACTGGCAGTCTACTGACTTGTGTTGAAATATTTTAATATTCCTTTTAGGCATAAAATTAAAAGGAGAAGCCAGACTCTCACAAGGAAAAAAGAATATTGAGAGAAGATAAAAGTCTCTCCATAAGACGTTCCTCAATTACTATTTCCCTTGCTAGTATTATGTTCCTATACTTGCACAGAAATGAAATACAGGATTTGATGCAAGGGTCATTCAATTATTAAACAATTCTGTATGATAAACAACAGATCTGTTCATTTGTTTTTTGGAAATAGAAAGCAATGCCTTTAGTAACTAATGTGAAAATTAAATTTTGAGAATTAGTTAGTTGAGAATTTAGAGAATAAGTTCAACTTAGTTCCTCATAATATCTGCAATTTCAAGGAATAAAAATGCTCAAGCAAAATTTTCAGGGTACATATATATTCTTACAGGAATTTAAATTAGCAGTAAAATCATAAGTAGTATACTATTAGATCCTATACAACATAAAAAAGTAAAGTTTACCTATTCTGTCTTCCTAACTGTGAAATACTTCTGGCTTTAAAATAATCTCCCCAAAGAAGTTAAAATTTGGTGCATTCATCTAAAACAAAACTAATATACTGAGTACACAGTCAGAAGAGTAGCTGAATCATCTGTTGCATCTATTCCATCTCAAATACCCAAAGTGCCAAAGTGGGCTGAGCCTTGATAGGGGTAGTGCAAGATGTTAGGCAGACAAATACTCAGAATTAGATCCTGTGAGATATCGAGCTTGACAAGAATTTTAGGAACCTTGGCCCACAGATGAACACTCAATGTGCTGTCAAGTGCTTAGGAGGGTTGTAGAATCAGAAAGAATAAGGAGAGAAAATTGATCCACCAAGGAAGGTGATTTTCATGGCTAGCACCTGCAGTTGTTTAGTCAAAGAGCTGAGACAGCTCACTGTGGTTCTTTATGAGCAGGGCAGAAAAAAGGAAGGCAGTGCTGTAGTTCACATCTAATATACCTGCTTAAATAAGCAGGGCAAGCCAAATGGAGGAGAAAAGCTCTTTTTTTTCTGACCATTGTGCTTTCTGCTGAAGAGTGAGATCTGTCTGGTACTTCAGAACATGAAATTTCTGAAATAAGGCAGTCTGACCCTGAGGAATGGCAGCAGGGGCCAGGCACCTCAGGGCTCATGCCAGGGCAGTTGTAAGCAGATGGAGAAAGAAAATAAGTGTTGTGAGTAGGGCATATCAAATTTTAAGTACAGTTCACTTTAAGTATTTAAATTCTGAAAATCCCCAAAACTCTGAAGTACATCTTGTTTCTTCCCAAACCCAAATCAACAATATAAAGATGACAAATAGCAGTAGTTCCAGCCTATGCAGCTCTATCATTTGCTTCTAACATGATTATGAAACCTTATTCATGGTTATCTGCATTAGTCAAAATGATCAGAATTTTGTCAGAGGTAAGGTGGAAATGATGAAATGGAGATGGGAAGTTCCCTGTGAAACTTACAGGTGAACTTCTTGGAGACCATTTACTGGTAAGATTTTAAAGGATCTGGTGTTCCACAGGCAACTGTCTTTGAGCCTGTAGGTTGTAAACTGGGCTAAAAGACTGCAGCTGAGCAGTGGAGGGGAGGGCTGGAGTAATCACTCCATCTATTTCTGGTTAAACCCATTCAGAAAAGGTGATGGGAAAGGGGATAGTGCTTTCCCAGGAACCATCTGTGCTTGCTCAGCTTGGACACCCATGTGCAGTGGAGGATGAGGCATGCAGGGATGTAGCAGGGTGCCTGCAGTTCAGGTGGGCAATGGGAGGTGCCTGTGAAGAGCAGAGAGCCCAGCTCTGCAGGGAGCATGTCCTCATTCCAGCACAGCTGGAAAGGGTCTCTCCCAGGGAGACATAAATGTGTTTGGAAGAACTTAAATTGAGGATTTGTCAGTACTGGAGAAAACAAACCTTGTTGGCTTCACACGGGAGCTACAGAGAACTCTTCTCTAGCCTTTATCTCATTTAGAAGAACTGATGTTTTCTTGATTAAAAATATATTTCGTTTCTAGCTCATATATTTCTGTTTAAGTATGGACTACTTTTGAATACTGGAAGCCATTGGTATCATCTAGATCTAAGATAATGAGATTCATCTGCCCTAATTAAATTGTATTCAGTCAAACTAGGCTTCTCCTCTACTTACTGAAAAGAAGTAAGCACTTCTTAAAGGTCAACTCATAATAAGACTTAAGGATAAGTAAAGCTAATTGCCCTACAGAGGAATTCTAAGATGACCAGTTTTCACTTGATAGCTGATTCCTAATTGGGTGCTATGACTCCTTCCCTTCTCATACTTCTGGTCTTAGTTCTAGCAATATTTCATATATGCATAAATGTAATACCTATACTTTTGAAGATGGTATTTGATTCTACCTGTGAATTATGTCAGCAGTAATTATCAGACTAGTGATGTCTTTTAAAGGAGAACCAAACCTTTGCTTATGAAGTTGCACTCATTTTTTTGAGGATGATTTTTTTCATTTGTAATACAAACTGTCATCTTTTATTAGGAATTATTAAAACCACTTGACTTTTGTGAAAATTGAATATCCTAAAGTAGAAAGCATATAGGTTCATGCAGCAAGGCTAAAACTGCATGACTCTAATGCAGGAGACACTAGATTCAAACAAATTAATATTTTCTAATGTTGCAAGTAAGAATTTGCCCCATTTTCTACACTGTTGAAAGTGCTTATTCAGCCTAAATGCGAGAAGTAAACCAAAATAATATCCAACAATCTGATGAACACTTTAAAAGAACAGTAAGTTTAAAAAATCTCCATCAGAATTATATGAGTCTTAACAGAATTTTTCTGATCTCTCAGCCATGCAAAGATATAATAATGCTCACAAGTAAGGTAAAGCTAATTATTTTGCCTTATTAAATTTACTTGTCATGGAATAAGGTACACATACAAAGTGATTGCATTTACTGTGTGCATATTATCCCAACAAAATCTGACATTCATAAAAATCTATGAGCTGCAGACACATATTTCTTAAATTATTTCTCCTACCAAAGAAACATATGAGGCCCTTTCCCAGAGCTATCAATAAAATATCACTGTGGCTCTGAAATCAGGGACATGAATCCAACCACCGAGATAAAAAGTTAAGGAGAGGCTACAAAGACTCGACAAACAATCCACTAGATGGACAAAGAGAGGAATTAACTTGACATATGTGAATCATGGAAGTCTAAAAGTTCGTGGTGTCAAAAGAAATATCTAGAGCTAAATGCAAATGAAACTTTATATTGCCACTGTCCTCTTAAGAAAATTAACCGCTGGAGTATGGGAAGAAAGAAATTTCACTGCAGAGGTAAGAAATATGACAGGAGCATGCACTGTTTGCCCATGTGAGAAAAGGATGGAAGCCCTGTATAGTCTGACAAGAATAACAACCTTTCATTCAATGGAGCCTCAGAAGGATTTGAAGCTGTCATGTTGCTTAATGAAAGACTAGTGATGTATGCCTTACAAGTAATGGGGAAAATACAGAAGTAGTCATGGAAGAAAGCTTGCTATGAGAACCTGGTAAATACTAATATATACAGAGTCATCTCAATTATCCAAATCACTGGCCAGAAAAGCTCCCAATTACTAAAAATAAAATGTTCTCTGAAGCAAGAAGAGCCAACCAAAGAACAGGAAGAAAGAGGATCTCCCTGAATTTAAGGACAGAATATCATGCAGATGCCTCAGAAGTGAGCTTTGGTGTCCTTCATTTCCAAGCAGTGGAAAATTTTGATTTTACACAGCAAAAAACAAGTTTTTCTGTAAAAATCTGTGTCAGTCATTATAATAACAAGAAAAGGAGTGCTCCTGGGAAGTTGTTTGTACATAATGTTACTTGAACTTGCTATTGTAATCCCTGGGTTGATCACTAGATCTCACCAAAGATCACATCAGAAGTTATCCAGGTCTGAGGAAGTCTAGTTGTACAGAACAACTAAGAAAAACTGGTTTTCTTAATAATGCTTATTGATGTGCAATGTTCAAAACTGAGATTTTTTTTTCAGAATTAAGTATCTGATTGTCTGGAGTAAAAATCACTTAACACTGTATGCTGCAAAGTGCTAAAAAATTAGTTATCAAGCAGAGAGGAAGATTTAAAGACATAAAGGAAGATCCTATATGTAAAGACATTGGGTAAGCATAGAGTTATTTTATTTTGTATCAAAACTTTAGCCCCATGGACACAAATGAGAATGTCTGTATGTTCACATATAGAGAAAGATCCTATAGAGCCCCAGTATGACAGACTCAATAAAAAGTGGAATAAAAATATGACAGAGGCATTAAAATTATGTAGGTCCCTTAAGCCACCTTGATCCCAGTCTGACTAAGTTTATTTGAGTACAGCAAGGAGGATTTTGCTGACAGGTTAAACTCCATTTCAAAACTGATGGGCTGCATAATACAGTACATCAAGTAGCACTGTGTTAATGCATTTTAAATGTCAACTTACATGCAGTGCCAGTGCAGAATGAATAAATCTCAGAAAGCAGTCCATCATTTAAACATTTGATTCTGAGCAACAATGATCTTGCTAGAGCAGCAACTTCTTTTTCTGGCCACTGGTTGTAAGGAAGGCTCCAGATTCACCCCTGTCTCTCCCAATCTCTTCTTCCTGTCACATAAGACCCAGTGTGCAAGTCTACTCACACGTACGGGTTCTGAAACAACTTCCAGTTTTACAAACACTGACCATTTCAGCTGATTTACTTTCCCATTGCTGTTAGCTCTGCTTCTAAACTGCATGTTTTCCAGCTGGGCATCCAATGTACCTTGTATTTAGTTACTTTTGGTGACTGTAAATCAGTGATCAAAACCCAGATTTTCTTTGTTTGGGGCCCTGAGAAAAGCACATCTGGTCTGGTTTAAAGCCATTGCTAACCAACATATCCAGAAAATTAATTAGTTAAATCCTTAAAGTCTATTGTGTGTCTTTTTGAACATTTCCTTATTTTCTTTTAACAACCCAGAAAGAATTAGTGGAAAGGAATAAGTCACAATTCAAATAAGAAAGGAAAAAAAAGAGAAAAGGAAGAAGCAGCCTTGAAAGTCATCCATCACAGCTTCTAAAGTGTCATAAGTCCTTTGAGCAATTTTTTTCCCATGTCAGTGGCTCAGAAACAATTAGGGCTGACAGAAAAGTAGCAAGTTGTCTGTCTTTTCCACAACCAAAAAAATAGTAAAGATGGAACAATAAGGATGACAGAAAGACTTAAAATAGACACCAAGTTTAAATAAAAAAATTGACGTAGCAGTGACAAATTTTCTTAAATAATCAAATGTATCTATATCTTTTCAAATACAAAAAACTGTATTGCACTGGGAACACCTAAAACCATGGATTTCTTCCTATTATTCCTCTTCAAGATTCCAGAGAGATTCTGATGTCAAAATCTCAAACCTACTGAAGGTACCTGGGACAGTAAGAAAACCTTTTAACTAGCTTTTATCTTCTACATATGAAGAAGTCCAGACACACATTTTGACACAGTTCTGGAATTAGAATAAAAGCACTATTATAACAAAGAGCTCTAGAACTTCTGGGTGACAGGTAATTCACATGATAGACTTGCACTCCAAAAGAACAAAAGGAAACAGCACTTGCTAAAATTGTTCTCTAGCAGACATAACTTAGTCAACTGTAGTATCTTTATTGGAGTGTGTAATTACAAAACAATTAATCTTTCTACTTAGTTTAACAGTGCAAGTCTAAATAGATCAGAATTAACTACAGTTGAGTCCCCTCTGCAGTGTTCTCAGTTATAGACAATCTTAGGCTTATAATAAAATGTTTGTAACAAGGAACTCAAGACAGAAAAAACAGTACTCAGAATTTAAGACAGATATATATGATAAATAAGCTTTCTAAATATAAATCAAGTGTTTTCTGATAAATGAACATGGGAGAAACAATCCTCTCATCTGTTTGTAGCATTTCAGGCTACAACTCTGACCTTCTCCTTTTGTTCTATGTTTGAAAATGTCAAAGCAACAGCATGAGATTTAATTAATTAATTAATTTATCCTTGCTTAACAGCAAACTACAGTCAAACAAAGCTTTCATTAAAGGATTACAGAATATCTGATACCCTTTGCTAAATTCCCTGGACTCTTCTGGGAGAGGTAAAAAGGTTAAAACTATTGCAAACAAAGATGGAACAAAGAAAGTCCTTAGAGTACTTTATTTGCATTGTTTCAACTTATTTAACCGCTTGAAACTCCATTTCCAGACTTTACTGCTTTTTATTTTCAAAATATCCTTTCACTTAAAATATTATTTTTAAATAAGGCTACATAAAAAATAACCTTTCAAATTAATGATGTAAAACATCATATACCAATTTGTCAAACTGAAAGCATTTACTTTGCAGGATATTTTTGGAATATATCTATGATTTATGACAGGTGTATTTGCAGTCTTCTCTGTCTTTCTGAGCTTGAAGGAGCAAAAACCAAGGCAAACATTCTCTGAGCTTCTGCATTTCATCTGCTATTTTACAAAAATAAGATTATTTACTCATTTAACCTTAATTTGAACTAAAACTGTAACAGAGCTTAAACCATAGTAAGTTATTTATAAAACTTATCCTGATTTTAAATTCCAGGGTGTTTCAAGAAACATAATATTGGATTTAAACTTGGCCTATTATTTAATCAAATTACATCATGAGGTTCATGAGATCATGAAGTTATTATTTCTTAACTGGAAAAAGTGTGAAATATTAAAGCTGAATTATATCTAAGAACAATTTTTAAAAATTAGCATGCTATTGATGCCTGGAAACAAAACACTGAGGTGTTGGTGTTGGAGCACTCAACTAAAATGGCCTAAGTATCCTAAGATGGGGATGACTCTCCACATCCTGCATAAAACCTTGGGTTATTCTTGTGCAGTCAGAAATATCACTGAGCTACCTAAATGGCATTTCAGGCTATACCTAAATGCAGATTCATTCAGTGAAGCAATTCTGTAATCTCTACCTCTTCACGTCCTGCTTCTCAAAAGACAGCGATGGAATACATCGCGAACAGCTGAGGAAGTGCTGTACCTCAGGGACCAGTAATTAGCCGGATAACAGAGGGGCTCTCCACAAGGACTGGTTCCTTGCTCTGCCCCTGCACTAGGATCTTCCTCAAGTGTGTCTTGGAAGATGAGAAATATTTGGGTGGATATGTCAAGCTGAAATACGCATCAGCAAGAGGGCAGAAGCCCATTTGTACATCAGACCAGTCCCAGTTTTCTTTCTGTGTTGTCCTAAGCTCATGCAGCAAATACCCCAATGTTTCACAGGAAGCAGAAGAAGGAAAGAGATCGATGACGCATGACAGATTGAAAAAAGAAGAAATGAAAAGGCTTGGGTTTGGTTTTGTGCTGGTCAATGAAATGTATTGCAATGATAGAGATATTCTTTTTCTCTAAAATTTTTCTCTTTAACTGACTTCTTCATTAATAAATATGCTTCTTTCCAGAAATAGTTTTCTTTGCATTCTTCCCATCTGATTTCCCTAATATAGATTTAAGAATTAGTCTAAATGCCCTTAAAACCACTGATTTTTATAAGGCTTACAGGCCATCACACAACCTATATCTAAGAATAAACACAGTGTTAAAAAGTGTAAGCAATTAATCTGCTCTATGATGCAGAAAACCAGCAGTACAAAGTTGCATAAATTTCTTTAAAGATTGAGAAAGTCCTAATTTTAGCAGAAAAAAATTTAATGGAAGTAATACTGTGGTACAAGCACTTGAAATCATCATATAATTCTTAGGATTTTTATTGTTTGTACATAGCAGCCACCATAATGCTTTTTTCACTCTGCAGTATTATCCATTGGGTTTTTTCATCTCATGGTGTCTGCTTTGCGTATTCTAAAGCTTGGCCCCACTCCTACCCACTTTAGGTCAATAGGAGTTTAATGACTGCCTTGAATAACAGGATCAAGCCCATAATGGCTGTCAAACTAACAAAAATGTTCATTGCCTTTAAGTGAAATAGATGACCTTCTAACTCACCCTCATGAAAAATGAAGCTGCTACTCTGATATACATAACATACGTGCCCATATATTGAATTACCTTACAATTTTGCTCTATGTGGTATCCATCATTTGTCAAATTATGCTATTTTAAGTAGGCAACCTTGTAATCAATAGCATTAAACATCTTTCTTTGGAGGAAGTGCATCACACAATAAATCTCAGTCAAGCTGACAGAAGGGACATTTAACCCTCACTTCCTCACGTATCTCTGGACAAAGTTTTCAAACTGAAGCCAAGAGTTAGGCAGAGCAGTACAAAATTCCGATGATCTTATATTCAGGAGTGCTTAGCAGTCACAGCCTTTGCTGAGCTCAATGGAGATTGTGAGCTGCGTGTTTAACACCTGACAGCCCTGAAAAGCAGTTGTCCAAGTACAGATTTAGGTCCCTAACCTTAGGTACTCAAATTGAATAATTTTGATCTTTTTGCTGTGGTGGCATAATTCAAGTGATTACCATATATTGACATATACTAAATTAATCTAACTTTCAGCTATCATGCACTTAAGTAGACAGCTCCATACATCATTTGTTTAATAATCCATATAGTTTTGTCCTTTCATTAATAGTTAACTGCGTATGTTGGACAATAAATTGGATGAGGGATAGCATAGCTTATAGAAAATACAGCAGATAAATTTTAAGATGGCAAATGATGTGTCAGCAATATCTAGTTCATTATGTGAGGCTATCAAATATTTTACAGAAGTTTCTGAAGAGGTGGCTTTATCTTTGTATTTTCTAACCTTCAGAACTGGTATTCTTACTATTTTATTGTCATATCAAGTATATGCTTACTCCATAATTCCAGTTTAACAGCATTTGCTTTCTTTGTTTCTCTTCTCCCCACCTTACTTCTGAGCACTCAGCTCTAATAAAAGTAAAAAAGAATAACACAACCACTCCCAGTTCAGGTACTAAAAGAGGCTGAGAAGGAAAGAATTCAAAAGTAATCATTCCCTCAAAGTTCCAACAATAGCAGAAGCTCCAGAAGCTCAGAAAAGTATGAGCCAATATTTCCCTTTTTAGTCAGAACTTTATATGAGAAAGTGTCTTTGAAGGTAGTTATAAAAAGAGAATAAAAGAGAAGTATGTAAGGATGAGAATGATTTCTTTTGTAGTTTCCTAGCTGAAAAAGTATGTGTCTGTCATGAGGTCATTTTAGGTTGTTCCATAACATAGAGAAAAACAGTAAATGAATGCAGGTGATGTGAATAGAGGGCAACCATTTTTTTGTCCATTATTTTAGAAAGCTGCTGAACCTTTGAGAAGCAAACATAAACTCAGACTGGTATCCTTGCTGTACTTACCTATTGTAAAATAACCTTTCAGTTCCAACACTTTTTCATGTGTTGAGATCTGCCACAGTAATAATTTCTTTATTTTGTTGTAGTCCTATACACAAGACCACAAAATCTACCATCATCCCATACATATGTATTACTCAAGACTGGGATTATTCAAACTGAAGTTCAAGAGTGAATATTAATGATTGCTCCTCTTGTCTCATGCTTTTGATTCAAAAATTACCCTGGTTTCTGTGCTACACTGATTTTCTATACTACTCTTAAGAGGCACCTCCTATGGTTGTTAAATACTTAAGAAGTAGGCAGAGAGTCGCAGTAAAATTCAAATCCTGTCCAGCTGTATTCACTCTGCAGGTCCTGAAGCCCTGATTGGGTATACAGCTTCCAAAGGCTTCCTGTCTTAGCCTCTGTTAAAGGAGGAAGAAATACAGCTCACACTTGAAGTCTGCAGTAATGGTATGCAATCAGCCTTGCTTTGATTTTCACTTTTCAGTCATAATGAATATCCAGTGAAGGAGCAATGATACACTCAAGGGCATCCAGTGTACCCTCAGTCAATTTGCAGATGAAAACAATCTGGGTGGGAGTGTTGATCTTCTGGAGGGTAGGAAGGTTCTGCAGAGGGATCTGGACAGGCTGGATTGCTAGGTGGAGGCCAACAGTTTGGGGTTCAATGATGCCAAGAGCCTGGTCCTGCACCTCTGCCATAAAAATCCCCTGCAGAGCTACAGGCTGGGTCACAGTGGTTGGAAAGTGACCCAGCAGAAAAGGACCTGGGGAACTGGTGAGATGAACATGAGCCAGTGTGTGCCCAGGTGTCCAAGAAGGCCAATGGCATCCTGGTCTGGACCAGCAACAGTGTGAGCAGCAGGACCAGGGAGGTACAGCTCCCTGTACTCTGCACTGGTGAGGACACTTCTTAAATCCTGTGTTCAGTTTTGGGGATCTCATGACAACAGGGATGTTGAGTTGCTGTAGAGAAGGGGAACAGAGCTGGTGAAGGGTCTGGAGCCCAAGTCTTATGAGGAGAGGCTGATGGAGATGGGGTTGTTCAGCTTGAAAAGGAGGCTCAGGGGAGACCTTATTGATCTCTTTAACTGCCTGAAGGAATTTGTAGCCAGGTGGGGGTGATGTTTTCTCCCAAGTAACAAACAGTAGGATAAGAGGAAACGTACCATGTTAGGACATTAGGATATTAGGATATATTTCTTCACTAAAAGGCCTGTCGAGCTCTGGAACAAAGTGCTCGAGGAAATGGTAGATTAACCATTCTTGAAGTTATTTTAGATACATTTAGATGTGGCTTAGAGGAATTTAGTGGTGGAATTGGCACTTATGGGTTAATAGTTGAACTCAATCATCTTACCAGTCTTTTCTAACCTAAAAAAATTATATGGTTGTATGAAAGGCTAGGCAGTGGCGTGATGCAATTTTCAAACCTCAAGCAGTTGTAGCATACATAACTAGACCAAGTTCTTTACTGCTGTACAAAATCACCAACTGTGGATTTGGGAGGTGCACAGCTGCCTTCTACCTAGTCTTTGCCTACCCTGGGCCAGGTGCTAGTGACAAGAACCACAGAACCATAGGAAAGTAGCTGCAGTGCATCCGTATCTAAAGTCCAAAAGCATTCAGCAGGGAAGGGTGACCCATGTCACTCGGACTGCACTCAGAACAGTTTCACTGTGATATCTGAATACCTGGAAATAAACATAGACTAGTTGGGAGAACAGTGCTGCTCAGTTGAACAATCTGTAGAGAAACATCTTCTATAATGTGGATATCAATTATCAACCTGATATTCACATTGAGTGCAGGGCTGCAACCAGGATATGAAAGCTGCCAAATCCCAGCCAGTCCAAAGCCTTCTCAATTCAGCTTGGCGTGGACCTATCCACCAAGAGCACAAAATCTCTGAGGTGTACAGGCCCAAAAGAAAGCTCATGCTCCTCCTTTTTATCTTTTTATATATGCCACAGAAAGCTCCATATGCAGAGCTCCCCAAGGCCCCAGTGGTGACAGATGAAATACACTCACCTTTGCCTTTTCTGTGCCCTACCCAGTCAGCTCAGCCGAGGAGAAAGTAAGGGAT
>VWYI01013723.1:26997-61485 GCA_013399455.1 Anthoscopus minutus | reverse complement strand
TAATTGGAAAAATGCACTGATGCAGAAAAGGTACATGTAACTTCTTGCACCAGTTACAACTTTTAAAAATGCATCATTACAAAGATGACAAACTGCCATTGGTTCTTTGATCTGAAAGATTTTCGGGAGCTGCTGGAATCAGAAAGTAGAAGGACTGAAGCTGAAAATTCCTTTCATGTCATATTATGGAATAGATGTATAAAGAATGACTCTACTGGGAAGCACCAGGTAAGAATTTTTAGAAGCTCTTCAAAGCCATCAGTGAAATCTGATTTAAGAGTCCTACTTCATTCTCTGCTTACTAGTGTTCTCCAGATAGACTGTATCCCAATGTGCTTCATAGAGTTAAATAATATAGCTACCTGGATAAATAACAGTAGAAGGAGTAGTCAGTCATAGCAAATTGTGGGCTTAGGGAACAGCTGTTTTTCAGCTGAGATTTAAAATAAAATGGCAAAATTACAGTGCATTATTCTACTCCACAGAGGCCAAAGGGTTTCAGAAAACTCCACCATACCTGAAAGCTATCAAATAATAAGCAAAATTAATCAGACAAGAAGAGTGGCTGGAAGAGTTCAATGACCTGAGCCCTACTGACACAACCTTTATTGAAAATAAACTTTGCTGACACCAGATCAAATATAACATGACATTAATTTTCTTCTTTCTGACCTTGCTTGATTGAATGTGCTGGAATACTTAAATCTTTATGCTCACATCAGGACTTAATGGGAGAGTCCAATGGTGGCCAAGCCCTTCAGCGAGTGATCTGTCCAGCAGTGCAGTGTGTGAGCTTGGGCAGTGCATTCCTGGAGGAGGCTCCAAAGTTTGACAGTCCTTGGTGGTTGGCAATTGTGAATTGTTTTCCTTGATCCTGATACCAGAGCAGGTTTCCAAATCACCAGCTGCAAAACCAACATTCTTGTGGAGATGAAAAGAGCAAACTTCAGCCTGAAAAATACAGTGGAAATATCTCACTCTACACCTACTGAGAAGTATGATAAAGCAGTTGTAGCTGATCAGCTTCTGTATTCTTAGCTCAGACACAAATCATTATCAGAGACAGTTTTAACATTTTGAAGAGTATGGGGAGAAAAAGATGGAGATACATGCCATAATATATCATCTGAAAAGGTCTTGTAGGCATAGTCATCAACTGTTTAAAGATTTCACCATTCATATATCTTTTTTAACAGTCTGTTTCTTTCAGAACCTGTACACTTTAGATTTGACACACTTCAGGCATAGAGGTGGTACCACTGCTATACCATATTCCAAGCCTAAAGAAACACAAATAATGCTATAAAAGTTGCACACATTCTACCACTGGCTCATTTTTTTACAGCAGTAATGTTGATTTAGTCAGATCCTTAACTGTCTTTTCCCTACAGTACCCTCAGCATCCCAGTAACAAAAAGCCATCTGCTTTTTCCAGCCTCCATTTAACACCCGAGCAGGAGGAGTCATGCTGTGCCCAGCATTATTTGCACTCATGAGGAAGAAATGGGAATATGTTCAATGCACTTTTTAGGGTTTGCCTAACAGCTTTGGAAATCAGTGGCATGATTCACCCTGATGTTAGGAGCTTGTACATATATATATATTGCTCATCTAAAATACCATATTTAAGGTGCTCCCCATAGATTTCTCCTTCTACCACAATAAAACCCACAAGATCCACTCCACAGAAATCTGGAGGGGTAAATGTCTCACTCCAGGTATGCTCTGTGCTCGTTTAAAATGTTAAAAAATGCAAACTAAACTGCAGTTATTTTTTGGGAATAGTTATTGCGTTAATACTAAAGACTTGTATGGGTGACGGATAGAAATGTTGCATTTGATAAGAATTTTACAATAACACCTATCTCTGTTAAACTTAGGGAGTTGGTGTTGTTAATGACATTCTGGGAATCATAATTTGTGGGAAAGAAAAATATCTTCTATATCTGTAGCCCTGGCATCTGTAAAAGTTTACTTGTAAGAAACACATTAAACATTTGAGATGCACTGCTTTGTCATTCCTGCAGTAGAGATTTACTTACTTAGGCTTAATTAATTTTTGGTTTAATCTTTCTGTGCTTGAAGATACATGGACTGAATTTTGCTCATCATCACACCCACTTATGCCACTTGTGTTAGTTTTGAATATGAAAAAGAAATCAGTGTAGTACAAAAGAGATACAGCATAATGACAAAAAATACTGTGCAGCAGAGGATTTATTATTTTTTTAAATATTAGGGCTAAAAGGAAGACTGTTTTGCAGAAACATGTTTAACATTATTACAAAATAAATGCTCTGCTTGGGAAAATGATAGAATGCAATTGGAATCAAAAGGATAATTTCAAGGGGATTAAAATCACAGCAATGCTAAATGGAAATGCCTGATGAATTTAAAAGGACACTAATTAGCCATATACTGTCTGACATTGCTTCTCATTGCCCAGTCTAACAGTCTAACATCAGAAAGGTATGAAGAAATGGAAAAGATTTGTAATGCACACATTGTGAGGATCCAGTGGGTCTACCAGAGGACAAAGAAAAAACTGATGTATTGTAGGTAAGTGTTCCACAGAACTGGTAGCTGAAAATAAGTTGTTAATCACCATCTGCCAGCAAGCACAATGTTGAAATACACATGGTGGTAAACATTTTGGAATCCATAAGCCTTTCTGGGCTGCCTTCCTAAAAAATAAGGAAAACAATTTTGATGTATGTTTAGCTGGTGAGCATTTGATCACCCACAAAGTCATCTGCTTGAAAATGTTGTCTTTGCCACTGCTAAGTGCCTATGAGAAGAGAATCTGGTATGGAAGCCTGTAAAGGAAGAGAGGTATAGATGTAGGGCCAAACTCGAACATTTATAAGCAAGATATGTATAAAACCTAAATTCTATCTGACACTGCCCTGCACTTTCAAATTCTTTGAGGTGAGTAAAGAAATGTAGGTGAGATTGGCTTTTTCCAACTGTGAAGCTTGCAGGAGAGTGGCTGTGAGGAGAATAAGACCCCTATTTTTGTCAATATTTGTGGTAGCAGGGGAAGGATATATCTTCAGAGGGCTGGGATACTGTAGGTAATGGAGGTGAACACTGTGGTCATTGAAGCTTATCCAAAAACCCTGCTTGTCAAAAACAGCCTATATGTAAATATTAAATGCATATTGAAAGTATGGTTGTGAAAATCTGTATTTTTAGCAACAGGAAAGCAGAATAGAGAACTGTATTGTCAAGACATAATATATGTACTATATACTTCTGTAATGGATCATTATCTTCTGAAACTACTGCAGAAATTGTATGTTCCCATGACTGAAAAGAGAATACTTTTTAGAATATTTATATTGGAGTTATAGTCCCAGATTTTGCATGAAATTAAAATAATCTTAGTTCCAGTAGTTCTTAGCCTCCCCATCAACACTGAATTGGCATTTAGTGTTTTTCCCTCTTTTAAAATTGATAGCCTAAAAAGATCAAAGTGTACTGCAGTTCAGGAAACAGACACCTACATTTATTTTTACTTCTGTGAAAACTGAGTCAGTATGAGTATGATAGTCTGAGTTTCTAAGGCCTCCTCAGTAAGATGGATGTCAGCATATGAAGGAAACAAAACCCAAAAGTATTCTATGACATCAATAAGCTAAGTTTTTGGGTTTGCAGGAGAATATCAAAGTTGCTTTCACCTAATATTTTATTCTCCTCTGTATATTCCCCTCAGCAAGAAGATGGCATCCTGTCGTATATACAGAAACAACTAAACTGAAGGTCTACTGTCAATTGTTAAGAAGTTCCCAGCTCTGATTTCACAATTACTAGGTGTGGGTAATTCTGTGGCCCTTTGAAGGCTGAGTAGGGAATGTGCAATCTGGGTATATGGGTGCTGGGGTAACACAGACATTAATTGGTGAATGCATTTCCAACGCAAGCTTGAGCTTTCATAACATTGCTAAAATCCAGGCTCAGGGAGGGGGAACACTCAAGAAATCAAGCTGACAGTGTGTAAGAAACCCCACATCATCAAGAAAAGCAAGCAGGCCAACACGATTCCAGCTTCTGGTACTGCTCACTGGTGTCCGCTGGAATGTGTCAAACAACTGAATATGAATGGGCTCCAGTGGGAGGGATGGCCTTTTCCTTGCAAATATTTCTTCAGCTCTTAAGTTGCCCTGCAGCAATAATGCTTGGCTTTTTATAGAACACTGCCTGATTCATCGGCAACCTTTAGCTATTTTATTGATTTAGCATTTCTTTGGAGATGCAGTGAAATATATGACCTGTGGACAATGTGATTTTTTTGAAAGCCAATGCTGATGTCAGGGCTATGTTATCTGGTTTAAGCTCTGCTGCCTCTGGAGTTCATTAGAAGTTGTTTTAAATATGCTTTCTGCTCTGTTTATGAACTATATTTCTTTTCCACACTCTGTAAGAGTGCTGTTTTACACTGCCTTTGGTGTGTATTTCAAATTCTCTTGGCTGAATTGAGTCATTTCACGGTGAAGTAAGTGGAATGTAAAAGAAATCTGCCATGGTTGGGACAATGTGGCTTAGTGTATCAAACCCAATAAATAATGAGGAAGAGGTTGGGAGGACTTCTAGAATCAATTTTATTTATTCATAAGAAGTAATGAAGCAAAATGTTTATTGTTTGTGTCCTCTGAATGTTAATCTGCTCAGCAGTCGAAATCACAGTGAAAGGTGATAGCAGGCTCTGATGAAATTGTGTGTAGCTCATCTGAACACAAGGCTAGTTTGCAGGTTACTGAATCAGAAGCTGATAGGCAGGCAGGGCTGGGATTTGGGGTGTGGTGAAAGTGAGCTCACCACACAAGGATTTTAGGAATAGAACCACAGACCCGAGCAGCAAAGTTTATGTTGAGACATGGGTGGGTTAACTGTGAAAACTGCTGAGTCTGCCACAGCCACCACTCACCATTTGATGCCAGTGTCTAAATGTAGCTCTAGCTTTGGGTTTCTATTTCTGAAAACTGGCTTAAGTCTTTGGGAGTTTGTAATTGTGCTGCTAAGGACAAAACATAGCACAACAGAGATAATGGTTTTCACTGTCCTTTGGCAGATACTTTGTAATACCAACATGTCAGGCTGAGCATCCTCCAGCTCGTGTATATCTGTGTGTATCAAAAGATGATTTGACTGAAGGCGCTACTACTTTCTCTCTTCCCTTCCTTATATTTGCTTTCTCTCTCCAGGAATTTCCACAAATACTATGATTACAGCTGCTGCTGCTGCTCAGCTGCTATTGCTGCATAGTTCCTATTCTTCTTTACCACTGTAGAGATGAAGCAAGAAGACCCTTGATAAGATTAAAGTTGCTTCTAGTCCGCTGAAAGCTTGGGGCAAGAAGCTCAGAGACAATGTAGTATGATAGCACCACTCCACACCATGCAGGGCATGACTCAGTGACAACACTGAATAAGCAGGAGAGAAGCCTGGATTTCATGCATCTGGATTTGGTAGCTGTTGTTGATTGGCAAGATGTGAAAATAGCCTCATCTAGAAACAAAGGGATTTCCAAAACTGATGGGTCAGGTTCATGCTAGAGCCAGTGATAGTGTAATACAGAGTGAAAGCAGCTGGCCTTTCCAAGTTCTGTCATGAGCTGTAAATCACAATGTCCCTCTTCTCATGTAAACAGACCTACTGTAACAGCTCATCTCTGTGAAACTTAAAATAGCCAGGGCTCAAACAACTCCTATGTCACTCCAGGTTTGTGCTGATGCATAAAATTACACTGGGATGGAAATACCATGGCAAAGCTGACTGGAGCGCAAATGGTTATGACTTTTTCATGTTTGCTTAAAGCCAAGTGATAGCTGGTTCTCCAGAAAAGCAGATTATAAGTGCCATGTTCTTCACCTGGCTTCCTGCAGTGGCCAGCTTTTATGGCTGGTGAGGACTGCTACATTGAATGGTTGGTGTTGGTGGGTGGATTAGATTTCCCAAAGGAAGGTTTGATGAACTGAAAACAGCAATCCCTCCCCGCCCCTCCCACCAGCACAGGCCACAAAACTCAGGGTTTTGGGATTGTGATTGGCAGCAGGTGTTACGGGCCCTCGGAAGTGGCTCAGAATTTGTCTGAGAACCTCTGCTGACACATTCGCCCTCATTCCCTTCCTAAAAAAATGGTGTCTTAGAATCGATTCTGATGTTTTAATCTTTAAAGTAGGAAGTAGTGAGAGCAATAAAATTTAATCAACAGAGCACTTATTTTATCAAGTAAATGGATAATTGTGACATTTGACATTCTTGTGAGGCACTCTCTCTCGAACATTTGCCTAATTATCTCCCCCCTTTAAAGATTCTTTTCAGATTCCTGTTTAACAGTTCACTGCATAATCAGATTCAGCTTTTCGGAAACATTTTATTGTTGTTTTTGTTATGGTTATACAGTGCATTCTCTTGGAAATGTCAAGTATGTTGTCAAATATTGTCCTAATTTTAGTTTTCTTTGTGTCAGAGCCCTGGACTTTATTAAGAAAACACATACTGTGAGTAGGTCATTCCAGTAACTAGCTCCATCCTAAAGAACAATGGCATCACTCTGTTGAGATGTTGAGAGAATTTCTGTATAGTTAAAGGGACCCTCTCAAGATCCCTTTTAACTCTATTTTCTGTGTTACTTCGACCAACCATTTAGAGCAAAGGTGTCTTTACATTCCAGAAACATACTTTTGGCAGTGCATCTGTGTCACCTAGCTGTAGCTGTCAGAAGTGAGGCTTTCATTAGGCTCCCTTCTAAGTTAATGGAGAAAAAAACCATCTCCATGAGGCAAGTCATCCCCAGTGTCTGCAATAACTATTCTTATGATGAGTGGAATTTCCCTCTGAAAACTCTGCTTCTCCCAGCTGAAAGAGAATCTGTAGAAAATGGCCTAGATCAGACATTCAAGACTTGTACAGCAAAAGTTAGGTAAAAAATTAGGTCTGCCCAGGTACCATGTCATTCTGTACCTGACAAGTCTGTGCTGGTTTCACAAGTGACAAGACAAATTCATGGACTAAAAAAATAAAAATACATCATCAATAGTTCAGGAAGGTGTATAGTGCTAGTGCTTTCCATCCACTTTTGAATGGTTTCTCTATATGTTAACCCTGTTCTTGTCTTCCTTAAACATCCAGTTCTGGCCCCAGTCTGAGAGAGGATTCCAGCAGAAGAAACCTCTGGACACGTCAGCCATCAGCTGCTACTCCATTCCTGAGCTCCACCCTCATGGAACATTTCTTAGTGTTCCCTCAGGTGTAGTTACAAGGGATAGATGTTGTGTGTGTTTGGAGAAACAGTACAAGGACTCTATGATCTGAGCTCCCTTCCTGCTTCAAATAGTCCGCAAACATGTGCCAGGCCTTGGCGTGAAGTTGGCATTGAGTCCATGAAGTGAGCTGGTTTTCTGAATAGATGAGAAGGCAGGTGGCAAGCCAAAAAATGCAAATTTAAAAGCCTGTGCATGGAGAATGAAAGGCACAGATGTGTAAAGGAATACTCATATTATAGCTCTAGACAGACATTAATGAGTGTATATGATATATACCAAGGTTATATATCATTCCAAGGTTATAAGCCCCTGCTTACATGCAAGATAGATCTAGTTTGTTTGGATCAAACACTGGCACTTCAAACTCTCTCTTAATTACAAGATTTATGCCTTTGCCTTTATCCAAAGAAATGAAAGAATAGTTCATTCTCACAAGTTCTGCTGTTTTTGTTCTCATTACCATAAAGGTAAAGGTGCCAGTTAGAGTTGTCAGACATTTTTATAATTAAAGCTTTAAAATTTAATAGTGAAGTGAATGTTTTACACTTTGGCACTTGTGGTTGCTCCATCAAATATTTTGTGTGATCTTTATAAATAGAGTATGAATACAGTGGGGTGCTGAAATACTTCTAATAATTTGTCCTCTTGAGTCTCCTCCTCTTGATCTCTGTTTTTGTTTAAAAAATTGTTGTCCTGTGGTGGAATGGTTCATGAAATTTCAGCAGTGTCACCCAGTAGTGCAGAGATAATTCTCAAGTCCTCCACAGCATAAGGAGTCATGGGTGTATGTTATGTTTGGCTGGCACTCCTTTGAATGTGCCAGCATGTCTGTCATTTGTCCCAGGGCCAGTGGACAGTAAGGATGGCTCATTTAGCATATTGATGGCAGGGCAACTGGAGCTTTTCACCCATTCAGAACACGATTTTCCTTCTTGTACAGCTCACTAGTCTATCCGAGTGATTTCGTGTTGAGGTTTCTCTGACAGCTTCCAGTTTATCCAAATTTATCTCTAAAACCACCAGGAAACATTTTGGTCCTGCAGGTTTTGGTGGGAAGAATCACAAAGGTATTCCAAGTGAAGCTACAAACATCTCTCCTCTTGCACCTTTGACCCGGTAGATGATCTTGTTCTTTTTCCTCTTCCTCCTCCTGCCTCCTTTTCACATGCACTCATGTTTTCTTGCCAGTGTTTCATCTCCCCAGCGTTCCCTGCCCTACCTGCCGTAAGTGCCCACCTGGGGGTGGTTTGTGTCGGAGGCATTTGCTCACTGCCCAGCGTGTCCTGGCAGGTGGAGCTCCTTCTCCAAAGGGAGGTAAGGAAGCACTGCTGTCCCTGCATTCAGACATTCCTTACCAGAGGAGCAGTGGCTTTAGTGCTTTTTTGTTGCCTGCCTGCTGAGACCAACAATTCAGATTATTTTTTACTTTCAGGGAGATGTGGGAAGAACATAACAAGCTCCCTTTGCTTTGGAAGTTACTCCTTCTACAACTCTGATTCTTCCAGATAGGCATGACTATTTATATGATGAGAATAAATAAATGTGTTTGTTTTGAGAAACATGTTTTGGAAATACAACATCATAGAATAGATTTAATTTCATTGCAACGTTATCAACATTGATAGCAAATATCTTTAAGGCAGAACAGAAGGGTAATGTATGTCTTCTTTTCCTGGTATCATCTTTGTATTGCTTTTCCTTCAATTTGATCCTGCTGCTGCAGTCTGAGAACCTTTTTGCAGAGCACAGAGACAACTTAGGCTCTCATGAGATTACTCATTGCCTTGCAAAACTGAATTTTGATGTCATGTTGGAAAAATAGTCTTTTGGGCTGCTCCATGACAACATTATTTTGATAATCAAATCCTTGAAAAAAATGTGCTTGCATGCTGATTGAATCAAAAATCTGATCTCGCTTTTAGAGGAGCTCTGAATCTTTTAAGAAGGCCCCACTGAAAGCATTGATTATGTTCATATGTCCAGTAAAGTTAGTATAATTTCTGACCTCATGAGGAATCTCTCTTCAACTGCCCTTTTTTTGTAATACCACCAGTAAAACATGATACTTCTGGTGAGTGTGTTTCTGATTTGTTCCACCTAAGCAGTGAAATGAAATAGAAAGGAAAATCCTCAGGAGTAAATACTAAAAAATCCGCGTGGCTTTTTTGGCTGTGCCTACCAAGGAGTGAAGTGGCACAGCATGAACACACTTACCAGGAAGTATCATGTACACTAAGGGCACTTCTACAAGAGTGCAGGAATTCACAACACCTCTCTGTTTCACTAAAAGCTATCATGAAAACAACTTTTTTTTTTTTGCTTACCTGTGGCATTTCTGCAGTTTTTTAGAGGAGTATTCATATTTATCCTAAACTCTTGGGAGGAAATTCAGCTCCATTCATGAGCAAGGAAAAGGTATATACGACCATTATCTCTCACTTATAGCCTTGTTTTGAAGGCTTAAGTGCAATTTTCTACACAGAGATGAATTTCATTCTCCAGTAGCTCTAAGGATGCTGTTAAAACTTGCCATATGTCACACTAAAAGGACAGCTCATCTCATGGTCCCTGTCCTTACCCTTTTTTACACATACACAACCTATAAAATATCTTTACCCAGAACAGAATTGCATCCTGCCTGCTTCCTACCTTCTTTCCTTCAATAGTAAATAGGTCATATTTGGTTGTTCAGAACCATATTTGAATTTGAGATTAATTCAGCAAATTCTATTAGCTAAAAAAAAAAAAAAAGGAAAAAAAGCCTGAAAAGAAGAGATGCAAATGTTGACAATAATAGTTCTAATATTTTATAAACATGAGTATTTTCAAGATTAGAATCACAGAATCAGAGAATCATTAAGATTGGAAAAAAACCAAGATCATAAAGTCCTTCCATTACTCAGAGATTTCATTCAGAAGGGAACTTACAACAATAAATAATGGGAAGGTATCAAACAATTCTCCATTAGTAGCCCAAAATCCAGTGGTTCTTGCTTGGAATTTGTATGAGGAAGTGATAAATCTAGCCTCAACCCAAATTACAACAGTGGTTCTCACATCTTGGAACAGCACTTGTTATCCATCTCTAGGATGGTGCGTATTGACTCTTCCTGACATAATATTTTTAATGTGCATATTACAGAAGCATTTATTGCAGCAGATGAGACAGGCCAGATAGCTTCCTTTACAAAAAGGCCTGAAGCCATCCAGAGCAATTCTCACTGTCCTTCTCTGGTCAAGTAAATACTTGGATATGCTTTTAGTAATGTACATATGAGTTGTTATGTGCACTGTTAAGTGTTAGAGCAGGAAGCTTTAAGCAGATCAGACAGTATAGACTGTATTATACAAACATGGCTGTTGTAGTTGCAAACTCCCTCCAAAGGTAAAACTGATGTAAAATCTTACAGATGTTTTATTAACAAGATATAGCTGAATGACCTCAATGAATTTCAGGGGTAACCTGACCTGTAAACATTTTCTGGGAAATCTTTCCCAGTTTCCAGGGACCTGAATGCTGAAAACAAACCAGTAAGTAGGCCTTTTAAAATGCTTAAGCTGACTAAGTATGAACAGCCCTCAGCTCAAGAGTCAGTGAAAATTGTGTTACTGAAACAACAGGCTGGAGACATGACCATTAATGTGTGAATAACTGGTCATTGTCTGGACAAACTCTTTTCTGGTTTGTCAAGGATAAGATTAAATTCAGTGGCCAAGAAATGGAACTGGTGATGATAATTATTGAAAAACAGCATTGCTGTTTCCTTTTTAACAGTCCTACTATGTGGTAATGTTTTTCAGGTTCCCAAGAAGTATTCCTTTTCATATAGAACTTATTTTTGGTGCAGAATCAATATTTTTCATCTTGTGGCTATGGAAGTTTGCTGAAGTAGGACAAGTTACATGGTTTTTGCTTTTTTTTGTTTCCAGAGGAATGTACCCTGGAAGATTCTTGAAAGTGTGTTCTTTAATATAGGCTAAATTTCCCTCTACCTCTGGCATTTACAACATTACATCCAGCCAATATATTATGTTTAAAATTAAACTTCTATAGTTTTGGTAGCATGACCCAGTTCTCTTATAAGATTTCCCCACATACAGGGTATCCTCCTTTTAACAGATGTATCAGGTATCTTGTACCAGCTTGTCCTTCCTTGCCTGTCACCCTTAGGAAACAACAATAAGGCCTTCTGCTTGAATTGTTACCATTTCCATTGGGTTGTTAAGCACATTTTACATCTAGGCTGTCATTTTTCTCTTTGCTTATTTTTTCCCTCCCCTCTTTCCCCCCATTTGTCTCCAAGTCCATTTGTAATATATTTGTGGAGCTGCCCTTCAGCTTCATTAGAGCATTGATTTTTTTTTTTGGTTAATTTATCTAATTCCCAGTCAAATGAGGACATGGTACTTGTAAATCATTTAGTTACTCATTAATCTCTTCCAGTGCTGGTTCCATTTTTCAGCTGTCTTCCAATTTACTGTCTCTAGCGAAAAATATCCACTGTTCCCATCACTTGTCACAAGTAATGTCACGGTTGCTGTGGATCCATTGGCCTGAATAATCAACATGATTTTTTTTATTAGAAATCAAAATATTTGCTGCTGCTGCAGAAAGCTGAATCTTTAATTCCATGCAAGGATGTTCACTAAATGAAATGCAATAAACAGAAGATCTAAAGCTTGCCCTGTTACTTTGTGCCAAGTCTTATTCATTAGTTTTCTTTAACAATAGCTGTAGAATTTTAAGATGCAGCTGAGAACAGCAGAAACCCCAAGAACTGCATCCTTATGCCTTGGTACCTCACTGGCAGAAATCCTGTAGAGACAAGAGGAATAAGGACTTCAGCATGCACTCGACAGTAGCAAGTCAGAACCCACAGATAAAGAATTTTCTGCTCCTATCCTTGACTCTAAAACACTGGTGTCACATCAGGCTTACAAGCTGCTTATAGGTAGATTGGCAGGACAGGCAGGGTTCCTGCTCTTACAGCAAACTGGCAAGAAAATAATTTTCTTCTGAAATGGAACAGTGCTTTTAAGGGCAGTAGGTGATACTCCCCCTTACTGGTCAGCACCAAACGCTCCCCTAGCAGTGTGAGAAAGAGAATTAGACTGAATTCCCTACTGAAGGGAAGGGCTGTCATTGCCCATAAGTGTTACATCAGGTTTATTGTTGAGGCAGAATACTCCTCACCTTTAATGCTCCCTGGCCAAATCTATCCTTCAGCTGTATAAGACTTGACTCGTGTCCCCTAACACTGCTCTGTACTCTTTGACAGCTTTGCAAAGTGGCTTTTCTTGCATTTCAGATATTTGCTGTGTATTTCAGTGTGAGCATATATATACCTTGTGATCTTTAAGACATTTATCTCAACCACTGTTATTAACTTATTTTGAAAAGAAGCAGATTTTACCAGCAGACTCTTGATGTCACTCTTCCTGACTTTTTCCACAGTCTTTGTGTGACTGTCACTGAAAACAACTTCAATGCCACGGTTATTTTAGTTGCCATCCAGTGACTTGTCTTCCTGTGGCTGTAATGGGATTTAAGGAGCAATTAAGGTTCTCTGCCATGTATTGGGTAACTGCCTGGACAATACAATGATAAGAATCTCCAACTTACTATAGATAGAGATGTTAGACTGATGGGAAGAATTAAAATATATGGGCATTTTGTATTTGAGACATCAAAGAAAAAGCACTGCCTTTCCAAGGAAAGAAGTCCTGCATAGGGAAAATCAGGCCACAGTGTTTCTTCATGTGGCAAAAATATCAGAAGAGGTGGAAGAAATTGGTGTAGCTTTGTTTGTAAAGTTTGTGCTGGCTAAATTGCTGCCCCTTGCTGATCTGTCTAATCCTTTTAATGAGGCTAGGTAAGCAAAAAGGAAGCAGTAACGATGCTGATGACTCAGAGGTTTCCCCGTGTGGAAGAAAACAAGCAGAAGATGATTGTCTAAACAGAACACCACAGTGACTCTCCAGGTGTCCTTTGCACCAGTAAAATGGTTGCTGGATGTCAAACTAACCAAGCTCAGAGGCTCCCAGTGTCCCTGGGGACAAGTGCTAGGATAGAAATTCATACATTATGATAGTGTGAGATTTGATTGTTTCAGCCACCTTTCAGCTTGCAGGATGCATTTTTTCTTAGGCCTAGATTTGTGTTGGTCCTTTATGTTTGAAGAATGAGACGGCAGCAAAACAGCTCAGAGGCAATAACCAGCACACAGAGACACTGGGGCACTTTGTTCCGCTCTGATGACTGGAATCTAACCCATCTTTCTCACTGAAAGTGCCCTTATCTGAGGATAAGGGATGGTACTTATTTTACACTCTCTCATTCATTGCTGTTTTTGTTTTTGTTTTTGTTTTTTTTTGCTTTTGTTTTTGTTTTAATAATGAAAGATTTAAGGGTTATCCTTTGTATTCAATGATTTCCTCATGCTGAAGTTCTGGGACATCATCCCTTCACCAATGTTGATTGTTTATTGTAACTTTTGATTTGTTATTGCTCCTGTTTGTCCTGGGACTGCAAACTCCATGGGGAGAATCCTGACCACTAGGTGACAGAGTTAAGTTACTTTCCTTCGCTCAACGAGCTTTTAATTTTTCATGCAAATTAACTCAGCCAGACGGATTGTAAGGACTTCTGCCGCATAAAACAGGAAAGCACTTGTGGTAAGAGAAGATTTTTGAGGGGCCTGTTGAATCCCATTAGGCAGAAGATGGCTGGAAATGTATGTTTTCACTTGCTGAATTTACCACTAGATTGTGGTACAAAAGGGGGTGCCGTGGTTTGTCTGCTAGCTGTGCTTCCAAAGGCAGGAATAACACTTCTCCTGTAGACATGCTGATAGTCCACCAGCTGCATCACCCCTCAGATGGAACAACAGGAGCCCAGCAGGGTCTGGCGCTCGACTGCCAAGTGATGTTAAGGATCTGTGTGTGTGGCCAGAAGTATTCCAGAGACTCAGGGAACACTCACATTTACACTTGAGTCCCTTGCGGGAATTCAGGGTTTATATGCCAAGAGGAGAAGGAGACAGCCAGCAGTTTTAAGTATCCAGGCTTCAGGGTTGGGAGGTAAATACAGAGAAGTGAAATGTATATGCCCAGCCCTTCTGTGCATCTGGTACTTAGTGTCTATTTCACTTGAACAACACATGGCCTTCTGCCATTGCAGCCTGGTGCCAAGAAAACCACAGTAATATTTCTTTAGTGCCAGCTTTACAAGTTAGACGAGGCAAACTAGTTAGAGGAAAGTTTAGAAAGTTTAGAAGATCTGAATTATTTCTGTAGGGGATTATTTTTTTCACCTGCAAGGCTTAATTACTAGGATTCCAGATTGTAACAGTGCAGTGCTTGAAAACATGTTGGATTGCATTGAGACAGGTGTTTTTTTTTAATGAGATGCAAGTTTTGATGATATAGTGAAGTTGTTGAAAAATCCAGCAGCACTTCCTCAGACAGCTCCAGCTCAGGCACAGTGCTTTGAATATTGGAATCCATTTTGTTGCAAGCCAGAAAGTTTCACATTTGACTTCTTTTTATTCACACAGTTCTTACATCAGTTTTATTTTTGAATTTGTCACTATATAAATCTACATGACTTTTACCGTAACCTTGAATAGTGGTAGCAGGGTCATTACAATGCATGCTCAAATGTACAAGGTTGGGGAGAATGTCAGAGGCAGCACTGATCATCCCCATGCTTCGCCTGGGAAGCTGTTACCCTGCTATGCACAAGGAAACAGAACATTCCACAGTGCACCTCACAGTGCAGAAGGCTAACTGAGCACTGCTTCGTGTTTTTTACTTTCTATCCATAAACTATAAAGCAAAAATGTTGGTATACTTATTTCTAGCAACTGTGAGTTTTTACACATTGGTAAATACCATCAGTCTCTTCTGCTTGTCAGGATGTGCTACTTTCAAGCATGGGGCTTCACAGGAGGCCATTTAGAAACATGATTTTCCAATCTGGATTGGCACTTACGTGCCCCCGTAAAAGCGAGTCACTGAGACTGCAATTTTGAAATTCTGCTAAAAAACTACAGTAGCTCTCTCTTGACATGTCTGTGCACTTACTGCTGGAAAACAGTTAAATCAAGGGAATATTTATAGCACCAGTGGGAGAATAAAGTTGGTCCCTTAACTGTGACAGCCCATTTCAGTCCTGTCAGCTGTCTCTGTTCTTAGCTGAATATCAGAAAACAAGTTCCATTCAATGGTGGCTTCATGCTGCTCTTTGCTGCAATGTTAGTGTGAGTCTCTTCTTAGACCTTTCTGTCTGTTCTGGCTGCAGCTTCCTGCTTTTGATCCCTTGGTCTCTTGAATCTAGCATCCACTTGTCGTCTTGATTGTGCAATGCTTCATGGAAGTTTTCCAATCCATCTGTGTGCAGGAGATTTTAAGTCTATGCTAATTTAATTGTAAATTATTGACAAGATGAATACGGAAAGATCTGCTAGTATGCTTTTGATACTGGAGAAATCCGATCAGATATTTTCCATCAAGGAAGCCTCTTGTCCTGGTTTCCCCTCTTTGTATGCTTCGTTGAGACTATCTCCTGCTTGGCAAGTGGTCTGAGAAACTGAGAACTAGCCTCCCCAGTATCCATAGCTGCACATACATGAGGACTACAGTCAAGTTTAGGCAGCTCAGGCAGACTCATTATGTTGGTGTTTGCACTTTCAGTTCTTCAGTGACAACCATAAATTCCTTCCCTGCAGTTTAGGATAGGAAGGCTCAGTAAAAGTGTTGTGAGACATGCTCAAAAGAGCACAAAGATCAGTTTTTAAGCTAATTGGATACAATTAATTAAAACCACAAGTGAATTTCCTTAGCTAAACCTAGCAGCAATCCTTTGACCTTTCAGTTATTGTGGGTTGTTATTAGGATTATTTTTAGGATGTTATTAGGATGATTGTCACTATGATCAAGGGCCCCAAGCTTTTTTCCTCCTATAAGGTTAACATGTTCTTTTTATTTTAAGTTAAGGAAATCACAGGCCTGTCAAATCTCATAGTTGGTCAAAGGCTCCTGCCTGCTCCTGCCGTGGCACTGCATCTAATTTTTCTCACCTGACTATCCTTTGCCTTAGTCATCCACTAGAAACACCCTGTCCTTTCTCCTGCTTTGTGAAGGCTGATGAGGGAGATGTGTCTGACCAGTGTGACCTGCAATGGGCCTGTTGTGGCACCTGAGGTGTGGGTTGGTAGAGAGGCAAGGCCACAGTACTACATGGAGCATAGATACTCCCTCTCATGAGATCCAGTATTCAGAAGCCTTGTAACAGTGTCTTTCCCTAATCTCCTTTGTACAGATCCCTGCTAATTATCTCTGTTGTAGAGAATATAGTTTATATTTCTATCCTGCAAATTGATCCTGTACAGACTTCTCTGACATATGAAAGTTAAAAAAAAATTTTTTTTTCAGGTTCAGAGACTGTAGCACTGAGACCCTGGTTTCCTCCAGTTAGCTACCAGAAATTAAATCCAGGTTCCTTGATTCAGGACCATGTCTCTTTCCTATTATACCTGAGCACTGATACCCTAAACACTGAATTCTGGAAATTTGATTCTGAGCTTCTTGGTCTTGGCCTCTCCATCTGTGTGCATATACCCAATGTCCTTATATGCTCTGAACTGGTATTACTGTTTAGGGATTGCTGTCTAATATTTCTGAGACTTGGAATTTGCTCTTTTAGATTCTTGGCAGAGAGACCCGAACCTGTCCCTCTGCTTTATTATTTTGGCCTTTAGCCTCTGTAGGGGTATGTTCTTTCCTGAGGCTTGCCTTTAGCTCAAGCAACCTGTGAGAACTCTGTGATTTTCTCATCTTTTGTCCTCTGGTTTTGCAGGGACTCTGACCTAGCTGTGATCTGCAAAGGTCACTGATATTGCAGGGAATGGAATCTCTGAGAAATTTTGGTCCTGATGTTCTTTTCTCCACTTTCTTTCCATCATCATCTTCCTTTTTCTCTTGGCCTCAATTTAATATCTCATGTAACTTCACACTTTGCCCATTTTGCAGTATTTTATCCACTTGATGATGTTGAAACAATTCAAAATGTCTTGTAGGTCCATGGTTCAGCTGGAACATTGTGAAAATATCCATATGGAGAACATTTCCTGAAGAGGAATCAAAACAAGATAGTGAGATCATTGTTTTTAAAACCACTGTATATTTGCATCCATTGCACTTGGGCATAGACTGCTGAAGCTGAAATTGTCCTTATTGGAGTAAACATTGTGAAAAAAATTCTTGTGAGATCATTAATGATTCCAAAATACAACAGCTATTTTTATTTCCTTTCCTCCTAAAAAAAAGTGATTTGGTGACTAAACTTTGATGATCTAAACTCTTCCAGTGAAAGTTTTACAGATTTTCTGAGCAGTGTGAAATGACTTCTATTGTTGGAAAAATGTTCTAGTTTTATCACACCTAAATATACACCCATCACCTTTCAGAGAACTTTTTTTAAAAATAGCCCCTCTTGGCCACATGTCAATGATCAAAATTGCTTCAGTCTCACTGAGGAGACTTAGTGAGCTCAGAGCGAGGTCAGAGCCCTTTGTCTGGTAGATAAGCACACCTGCAAGTGTACTTGCAAAGTCTAAGATGCATCTGAGGTTGGCTTCCTTCTCTGGCTGTCATTGGATTCACACCAACAAATGCAGAGGGCTTTCCTAGGTTTAGTTCATCAATTTGGCCTTAAGGTGGGCCTCTGCTGCATAGTACTGTGAATATTGTGTAGGGGCAGTGTCTCTAAAGCTAGATAAAGCTGGGGCCAGGTAGTGTACCTTAGCTCATTTTCACATGGCTGAATTCTCTTTCCATCTTTGAATGTGATGACTGAGCCCAAACGGCTTAGTAAGAACATGCTAATACTTTTCCACCCCAAAATGGAGCCCAGGTAGGATGTGGGAGAGTAGGAGTCTGGATGGATGAGAGCTGGGCTGGGAGCATGCTAACACCTAAATCACATTGATGATCACAGTCCAGAGCTCAGGGCAATACACAGCCCCACTTATTTCATAGAATCACAGAATCATCAAATGGCTTGGGTTGGAAAGGACCTTAAAGATCATCTTGTTCCAACCCCTTGCTGTTGCAGGGACATTGCCCACTAGACCAGTTTCCTTAATGCTCTTTCCAACCTGGCTTTGAACATTTCCAGGGATGGGGCATCCACAGCCTCTCTGGGCTGTGTGTCCACTGCCAGGCCAGCTTCAAAAGTAAAGGTTTTTTTTCTTTAGGTATATTAGAGTATTTAGTTATTATGATTGAACTTCTTGAGTATTTTATATTCCAGTGCAGCATATTGTAATGATGATCCCTGTGATGGTAGTGCCATAATGAGGCCAATTAGCAACAAGGCTGACCAACAAGGAAAAGAACTTTTGCTATTAATGCCTAACAATTTCCAGCAATAGTAAGGAAACTTTGTGAAAGTGTGAATACTTAGTCCACTGACGAAGTCCATTGTCTCTGAAATGGTTACATATTCTGTGACTATGCATGTGTAAGTGGAGTGTGATTGGAAAAATTTGTTTCTTCAAGGGAGGACAAACAATGACCACATGGCCCTTTTGCCTTAGAAGTGTAGACCCACTTTGAATTCCAAGCAGCTTCTTTTTGGACCAAAACAATTCCCACGGAAACTCTGCATTTGCACATTGCTACTCTGAGCCAAATCCTTTCAGGCTTTTGTCTTGTGGTTCTCTGTCCTGTACAATTCTGACCATGTAGTCATAATCCTGTGCTTTAGTACATGCTTTCCCTTTCATCCCTAAAAATGCATGGGTTTCATCTCAGTTATAAGGTGACCTAACAAATACATCTCCAGTCATCTCATTTATTTCTTTAATGGCCAGTGCAGCCCAGCAACAAATGTCAGACCTTTCACTCTTTGACTTTCAGTTGCAGAGGGAAGAGCAAAAGTTCAACATGTGGCATGTCAGGGATGGACAGAGAGGCATAGGCCTAATTAGAATTCTGTAGGTGGTTTTCATCCAGTTCATTTTTTTTAAATCTTGACAGGACAGTACTGTTTTCATAGGTCTCTGATCTGCAAGTCATAAGTGTATCAAATATAAGTGTATGTCAAAATGTATCAGTGTTATCTTCCTCTGTGTTGTGACTGTTGATTTATTTTTCTGCTCTTAGAAGAATAATGGTCATCCACTCTGTTGAGTTAAAATATAAAGTCATCTGGGAATCCCAGGTCATATTTTTTTTCTGGAAACTCCAGTTAAAAGGCTTTCTGATAAAGAATGAAGTTGATAATATATTGGAAATATATAAGGGTTTTTTTATTTGTAAATTTTTTAAAAATATATTTTATCATTTGGAGGTTAAGTTTTATTTATCCAGGAAGAGGTATGAGAAAAGAGCTTATTATGGCATCATGTAGTGTGTGATTGTCTCTGGCCTCTGCAACTTGATCTTGGCAGAGGGATTTATCTCAGTACTGTACAGAGGCACTTGAGGTCATGGGGGATGTTTGTGTATTAGGTAATGAAATTCAACACTCAGTACCTCTGGAGTATGACTGGTTTGTACTCACACATGAAGATGATGCAGAGATGTTCACCTGGTGTTTTGCAGAGCCCTCCACCAAGCTACTATGCCAAAGACCTCCTGGCTATGACTAGTGGCAAAAGGGGTCACTGGAGTGAGGCTTGGACTAAAAAGGTTGGTAGTCAGTAGTCTGCACTGTGTCACACTGAAGCCTTTTGTAACACAGTTATTCCCAACTGAGTTGCTCACAGGAATGGCTGGTGCTGTCAGATGCATGGGGATAATCCTGCATAGAGCTTTGGCAGGACTTGATTAGTAATAAACAGTGATAATTCCTTCTGACAATGGGGAGGCTCCTGACAGGATAGTTTAGAGGCTGATTAATTTGTTTATTCAGTCTGCCCCCAGGAGAAAAGAGGACAGGAAGTGTCCCACTGGGAAACCACATAGCACAGTCCTGGTGGTGAACCTGAGCTGGTTCAAAAGGATGCAGCCTTTTGTCACAGATACCTCTACTCAGACCATGGCCAAGCAAGGGAATGTGACAAGGGATAACAATTTATCACCCACTTGGTGAGGCTGATAGAACTATGTGTTTGCAGTAAAGGCTAAGTTGGCTGCTAAGAAAACAGCTGCATAGGTTTAATGTCTTATAGTCTCCTTGCTGATTGCTACAGTTACCACTGCAGCAGGAAACCTGGCAAAAAGAAAACCATGCCTTTGCATTTCCATCCACTGTCTATCATCTTAGTGGAAACACACATCCTTTGGCATTACCAGCTGTCAGCTGCATTGGGACATCAAGGGATTTTTTTTTAAACTTTTTGAGCAGGGTTGAAATGAACATATTTCATGCTGAAATTAATTTTAAATTAATTGAAAGTCATGTAAAATAGTGTTCTTTCATTGTCAAATTAAATCCTCAGATTCATATCTAAATACTCAGAAATGTGAGCAGTTGTGGAGATTTTTTTTTCTTTATCAAGGAATTATGAATTTGTTGCAGACTGAAATAATGGATTTTGGTACTTTGCCATCATAGATGCATGCTACTTGAATCTTTATTGCAGCAGATCAAATTCTTCTATGCAAATGGCAAAAATGAAATCCAAGAAAACTGCTTTCATTCAGGTATAAATTAAACCATTTGCCATACTTACAAAGACATTCCCAACCTGCTTTTGCCATAAAATGTGTCTTTTTCAGCTTATCTTGGCACACACATCTTCTGCTCCTAATTATGAATGCCTTGGGGTGACACCAAATAAACAATAATTCCAGCTGCTCCCGACAAAAGAAGACACTGCTGCACTGCATTATTTCTCTGATGAATGTATCTTCCCAATAAGCTGAAGCAGGCTTTGCATCAGCAACATCTGCAACAACAGGGAGTTAGAAAGTGGGTCAGGTATATTGATGGTTTGGAGAAGGAGAATGGATGAAGGAGGGTATGTATGAACGTGGATTTGCTTTTGCCTTCATGTTTTCCTACAAATGCCTTGCTAATTGATTCAGGTCCTCTGGTGGTAGCCACAGGGGAAGCTTTCAGTATAAAGTGCTTTACTTGGAGCTTCAGTAACCAAGGCTGAAAAATCTAACTCTATCAGAGTTAGTAGTAATTCATTTTCTTGACCCATATGGGGACAGCATTTCTCCTTGTAATTACTAAACAGGTTGAGGGCAGGATCTAGGTAGCACATTGATTATGCTGTTTGCCCTCAGCACTGCTCATTACTTCTGGCTCTGGAATTGTGTATGTGACAATGACAGCTTGAGGTGACAAATTGTCTAAAATAAGATGGCAAATTTAAGGAGGGAAGGGACTGAAATCTGCTGCCAAAGGGTTACAATCACCCAAAGAAAAATGTAGATGGAGACCATGTCTTGTTTTGAGCCTGGTGTTAACATATCAGTCAGCTGGGCAGTAGGTCGTGTTGTGGAAATATCTGCAGTGCGAAGTTTGACTCCCTGGGGTAGAAAAGGAGATAGTGGAAGCAGCAGCAGCTGCAATCAGACTGAGAAATCTCGGCTTTTCCTGTTTATTTTAAAAGCAATATTGAGTTTATGTTGTGTTGATGGCTCTGGAGACTGTCTAGCTTTCTTTTTGCTGGCTGGGCTGGCTGGGTTTGGAGCATGCTACCTTTGAGCTACACAGTAAGTTGCCTAATGCATAACTTGTAAAGACCACCTCAAAGGAAGAAGAATATTGAAGGAATCACCTCAGCCATCAAATATAGTCCTTTGCAGTAATAGGCAGCTCTGTGATAAATGTTTAACACAGGTAAGTCAACAGAAATGCTACTCTGTGTATATCTTGGGAGCCACAGAACTTCTCCCAAACTTGTAATAACAGAAAGCCATAATAAAAAAGGTAGAAACACAAAAGCACACCACATGACAGGAAAAAAGCAGAAGAGATTGGGGCAATACCAGTGTGTTCAGGCTCTGAAGTAACAGGAGAATTTGTCCTTTAAAGAAGTCTAGAAGGTCCTACAAAGTAAACAATCCATCATGTTATTGATAGAGGCCAAAACCTTCCAAGCCTTTCCTTCCAATCTAGTTTGGAAAGATTTTTTGCCTTCATTCCTGGGGACCAGCTTAACCCTTGGTGTCTGAGCAAGATGCATCTTGATTTGGACAATTGTTCATCCTCCATGTCCATTCTGGTTTTTATTGGCCTCTGTCTTCTGAGACAACGAATTAGATTCTGTGTTAGTATTGATGATCCTGGCTGTAGTGATAGTGAGACACAGAAGAAACTGGGCACAGACTTTCAGGTGCATCTTATGTTGACCATTAACCCAGGCTTTCAGGTGCATCTTATGTTGACCATTAACCCACTGCTAGAGAGATGTGTCAAATCTTGTAAAAACAATATTCTGAAAATAAGCTAACCGTTTTTTTTAATGTTTGCTTGTTTTTCTGTTAGACATTTCTGCAGGGTGAAGGAGAAAGATCTCATTAGAGACTAGCACAGGAGTATTTTTTTGTCACTCTATGCATCTGCCTTAGTTTTCTCTGTTGTTGTCTATAGTAGCATGGATCAGATGGAAAATCTGTCCTTTCCTATACATTTATTACAAGTTTAACTCCTTCAGGTGGGACTGCTGTCAAGCTAGGTTAACTTTCAGAGTCTCTGTCATACACAGTGTTTGTTAAAATTACCCTTTGAGGTTTCAAGCCCACTAAGGGCCATATGCTTCTAGCCTTTAAACAAAAGAGAGGAAAGCAGAAGTGTTGACATTGTAAACAAGAAATCAAATGAAAGCTTCAGCACATTCTCTACACCACAAGGTTTTATATTGCACTCTGGAACAGGACTCAGAGAAGAGGAGACTGTGAAAGAGACATTAGTAGTTATGCTGTCCTTAGACAGAAAATGGCACTGCAGCACACAAATCACCAGGTAGTTCCCAAACAGACAAACTCAACTCTAAGTTGCAAACCTTTGAAAAGTCTCATGCATAGTTCCCAACATGTGGGAAATATTGGGTTTATAATGCCTCAATATACCAAAATTTTCCTATTTCTTTTAGTGCTGGCAAGAATCTGGAAACTCCCTGAATGAAGTTCTGTTATTTATAATTTTGCTGTAACATATCTATTGAATACATTTTTTTGTTGGACTGGTAAGGGAGAAATACTAATTAACTCTCTCCATTTTTGATAGCTTGCCTAATTATGAAACTAATTAGTGCCTAATTTTTATTGTTGTGAGAATTAGAATACTGAAAAAAGCCTTGGAGTAACAAAATGATAAATACGGGTATTTCCTAATGATTCTGGACCAGGTCAGACATTTAAGTATTTCTTCCAACAGACGTGTATATGCTTTGGAAAGGAAAAGAGAGTACTCCTTGGGATATTTCTCTTATTAAACCAGTTCTTAAAATTAGCTTCTGAGAAAAGGAGAGCAATGAATTGTGCAAGATATATATACTCAGGGCTGGGATTGTCAAGCAAAAAGTCCTGTTTGCTGTCAACAGAGGTTTTTCTTGAAAACTCTAATGGCATAGTTACAACATCCATTCTAGTACTAAGAATATTCAGGAATTTGTTTGACATCTGTAAAGAAACAAAAGCATCCAGAATGGAACAAAAACCCATATTGTCACTCTGCCCCTGTAAATGAACTGTGTTACAAGAGGCAAGAGTAAAGAGTATATTCATGCATTTGCAAAGAGGGGCAAAAACAGTAGCAGTGTTGTCCTATGATGGCCAAACACTGTAATAAACAGCAAATAGCCTTAAAGAATTGTCCTGTAAAAGTGGAAGTAACCTGAGATACCTAATTTTGCTACAGTAAGTCAATTTATATTAGGGAGCTATACTGTTTATTGAGAAGTTCTGAACAATAGGGATTGACCTTTGAAGTGAAATGAAAAATCTACATGATTAAGAAGAATTATCTGTGTCAATATATGCAGCTCTATTTTAAAAGGCAATATGCTGGTCTAATCTAGTGATTTAACACTTTTAAATACCAATGGTAAGAGAATCTGTTTGTGGTTTTGCTGATTTTTCTGTGTCTGAGCTGCTGCAGTGATACTAGAAGTGTATCTAGACAAACCTTTCAAAATGGGTTGCTTATGTGCAGGATGCAACACAGAGGCTGTAAAATTACATATTTTGGTTTTAAGTTGCTCTTGATATTAAATGTTTGAGGACGGTTATGATTCAGAAGGGAATGCAGCTGGGTTTAATGGGGTTTAATGTACTAGAGTTGGTTGTGAAGTATAAAATTTAACGGCGTCTTTCTCTCTAAATGTGTTATATACTTCTCTGTACTGCTTTAGGCAAGTAGGTACTGAAAGAATACGTTAAAATGATACATTTTCTCTTTATTTAATTCTTAATAGTGTGTGTGTTCATACATCTTGGTTTATATATTTGTCAATTATTCCCTATAGTTCAGTTTATTTGTAAAATAATACTGGGGTCTTCTCTAAAACAAGGTGGAAGTTCATTTTACTTTCTTTCCATTTCACTGCTGACAAGCCTTGTGTTTTGTGACTCATTTGACTCCATTCATTCTGATGTGCTTGTAGAGTAAGTCTTTGTATTCTTCATTTTGTCAAGTACGGAAGACTGTGCAGTGTTGTCATCTCTACTACTTTTAGTACAGCTGGTTGAGTGAGCAGTCACAGTTGGCGTTTCTTTACCTGTGCAATCCAGAGAGACTCCAAGAGAAAAGATGTCTTGGCAAAGAATGCAACTAAAGTTTGAATGGATGATGTCTCAGGAGAAAATCCATTCTAAAAAATTAAATTGAAAAAATAGTACTGGGAATAATGATTCCTCTTTCCTGCCTGAGCAGCCCAACATCAGCACATACCATGAAGGAGTCTACATAACTGAAAGAGCCACGATTCTAAAACACTACCCTCAAGTTGCAATTGTTGATTTTCAGTTTTTATATATTTTTCTCCTTAAAATTTATCAAAAGCACTGTGTGAATTGCTGTTTTCAGGAGAACAATTCCCACAATCCTAATGTCTAATAGTGCTCCAAAAGCATTTGATGGTGGAAGAAATAGCTGCACACAGGCTCCAGTTCAGCCCTTCAGCTGTGAGTGTCTTTGCCAAATTGAAAATGTAGCTGAAAACAGTGAGAAAAACCTTTTATCAAAAATTTTTCTATTTTCTCATATTTACACACATTTCTACCTAGAAACTCCAGTTTCTTTTTTATTTATGTAATGGTCATATTACGAAAGGTCCTCAAAGGTATCCATGTCAGAAGGATAGAGTCCAGGAATAAAACTGTGCTATACTCATTAAGAACCACATCCTGTATCAGCACCTTCCTCAGGTAAACCTGTCCTAGGTTTGGCTCCATCAGCAGAAACATCTGGCACTTTTCATGGTGTTTTCTTTGGAGGGAATGATCTTCTGAGTCCTTGAGAAGCAGAAAGAGGGATTATAGTGTTTCAGCAACGAGAAATTGGCTTTTCTCCTACTTTGGGGCTGGGACTTCGGCTTCTTTTTTGCCCTGTCATAATTTAAATTCACTGGCTCATTCCCAAGCTCAAAGTGTGAAATGTGCTCCATGTGCAAGGATGCAGGAGATGGGAGTTCAGAACCTTAACCTGTGAGGAGTATAGTAGCTTAATTTCAGCAACACATTGGTGTTGCTTTGACCTTCCTGTCCCCTATATTGGCTGCATTCAAGACTGTTTTCTTTAATCTAACAAAGGAGACTTTTGAAGTTATGTAAGAGCTTAGAATACTAAGAGGAGTGAGCTGCTTAACATAATTCTTGGCCTGAGAGGTGCTTTTATTTCTTGTTTATCTCCTTTGATCTCAGGAAAGATGCTTTGTCACCAACTAACATTTTTCTTTGCTAGGAAAAAAAAAGATTATTTGCAAATGTTACTGATATGCAGTGTACAGTGTCTGGCTTCCAGTCATCTTTTTCCTTGTCTTAAGCTTGACTTTGCAAGGTCAGCTTGTCACATATGCTGCCTACTGGCAACAGGAATACAGCTTAGTGTTGTGAAAGCTGTGTGAAAACCAGATGGAGCAGGACAAACTGGAATTTCAGTTGGATTGTGTCCACTGGAAATAAGTGGAAACTTCCCTTTCTGCATGGAGACTTAGAAACCAGAACCACTTCTGGTTATCACAATCACAGTGCTTTGTATAGCTGTGCTTTTTGACAAAGTGTATACTCAGACAAAAAGGAGCCATTGAAATACTTCTGCCTGTGCTAGCATGGGAAAGCAGACACAGGCCAGAAGTGCCTTCTGGTTTCACATAGCTAATAAAATGCTGAAGCTATGCCTTTCTCTATTGCTGCTCCATTTCTCCTGCAAGACTGAAAAGCAGTAAGCCACTTAACTGAAACTGTCTCTCTGATCTACATGCTGAATTTACGTTATCTAAAACATGCTACCATTAAAAAATCCCTTTGTTCTGGGTGTGGGATGGTGACAGCTGTTTGCTTCTTGTCTGTTCCTAGTCTTTGTATCCCAGCCATGACATCAACTGTTATAATCCCTGCATGCAGCAATTTCATTTTACCTTAGATTTCTTTATCCACAACAGGTGTTCATTCAAAGAGAAGAAATTGTGCTCATCGCAGTGAAATTGTTGAAGGTCAAATCAGGTTTGAAGATGGCTAAAAGAAACTTTTTTTGTCCTCAAATGCAGTTTCATGCTGCTTAGTGTACATTGTTTGTACACAGAATTCTACGTTTTCCATGCAAGTGAGCATTGGGAGTAATTTCATTTGCAGAACCCACAGGCTAGTTTTTAGCTAAATAACATTGCTCAGTGTGGTTCTGAAATTGCCTGCTGCTTTGCATCCTTTTTAAATGTTATGTGGTCCGTGACTCTTGTTTTGCAACAGGAAAGAATTCATGTAAAATAAAATTCATATCAACTTCATTCTTTCCTGAAGTTTACAGAGATGGGAAGCTGAAGCATTAACCCTGCTTAGGGTTACAATGATTAAACAATGGAGATGTCTTTCACTTAGAGTCTGGGTTCTCAATCTGCTTCCAAGTGGTTCCACACAATGAGCTGCACTGGATGGAGTGCTGAACCTGTTTGAGGGCATTTTTTTGACTCCTGTTACCATCTGGGGCCCGCGTGTTACAAATTACATAAATCTTGATTCTAGAAACAATACTAATGCCTTTTATTTTATGGCTTGCTAATGTGAAAATTACAGCTTTTGCTGCAAAGCTATTTCAGGGTGGCATGTACTTAGCCTCCTCAAAATTTCCTGGTTTTATTTATTTTTTGAAAACCACAAAGGATTATTTTTTTAAGGTGTGGAATAAATATGGAAGTTACTTTATGTGAAAAACTAGGTGTATAGGGTTTTCTTAACTTCAAAACATCAAAATGGAGAGTTCACCCATTCTCTGCTTCATTAGGTCTACTCTTGTGCCCTTCAGAGTTTATTGTCTCAGGAATATCTAGTGAAACCTGACTCAACAGTATAGATACTGTAAAAAACTTTAGGATAGTTTTTTAAAACTAAAGTATAAAACTTTAGGAAAAGAAACATGGGAGACGATATAGCTGACTGAGGAGAGAAACCCTATTTACTAATTTCATCTTCAACTTTTGTAATATTCCTATATGGCTTTTGTCTCCTAACTTCCAAAATAACCAAAGGACTGATCTCAGACCTGTTCAGCCAGCCCATACGATCCTTTGCTACCTTCCTGTGCAAGGCAGCACTCCAGCTGCAGCAGCGTGTGGCTCCACGTGGGCCACAAGCCAAATACCCAGCCTTGAGCAAGAGTCTGCAGCTTGTCCTGAGCATTGTGTTACTTTTGGTACTTCTTTAGCAATATCTGATCTTGCTAATTTAGACATAACCTGTACATGCCCACACCAGCTGAAGTGACCACAGTAGAGTGATATCTACTGTTTCTCTAATTTTATCACTCTCTGTGATTCCCTTGCCTTAAAATACATTAAGATTCATGCATTATGTATAGAAAGACAAAAGCTGTGTGCAAGTCTTTATATTTTTGTTTATTAAAACAAAGAAAATAAAGACATACAATGAGGGTGAAAACACCTTGGTTTTATTAGCCATTTCCCCCATAGCTTTTCTGTCTAGAACACAATGAAATAGTTAAATATGGGTTATATATCTATGAAAAGATTTTGGTAATATTGTAAACCATACCAAGGAAGCTTGTCTAGACTTCTTTCTATTTAATGATATCTTGAGATAAAATTGGAGTCTTAGATTTTAAATATCCTATTTTGTGTTGCAACTTTTGAATGTGATTTCCTTATTGTGGCTCTTCCTTCTTTGTCTGATTCAAATGGCAAACACAAGCCTTGCTCTAATCAGTTGCTCATCCTGTTTTTAATTTACAGGAGCGATTTAATCCTTCTGAATTACAGAAGGGGCAAGCAACTCCATAAACCTGAGTAATGAGATTTGTTAAGTATAATTTCACCATGAGGATATTTCCTAGAACACATCTTTCCCAGAAAAATATTTTATTAAAACATAATGGGTGAAACAGTATGCTGCTTCCCAAATCTTGAGAGGTTCCTTCACCTTTCAATGATTATGAGATTTTAAATTCTTTCACCTCCCACCAAAATCACCATTAGAGAATGGACATGACATGACCTGGTTTGCCAGCATTGGTAAAGGACAACATACCAGTTATTCAAAAATAGTATTACAGTTTTGAGATCCGACACCTTAGGCAGTCTACTGTTTAATAATATATGTTGCATGGGTGCATTCATAAAACATGGGGATAATAACAGTTAGATCTGTAATTCTCATTATTGACTTGGATGAACAACAGTCAGTTTTGAGAGGTTATAAACAGATCTATTTGGATTACCCTACTTTTTTTTCCAAGAAAACACAGATGCAATTTAACAGATTTAAATACACAACATGGGTATCTAAGCTGGGTCTTAGAAATTACTTGCCAGCAAGTGGAGTAAGTTTCCATTTGAGCAGCAAAAGAGGGGATAAAACCAGCAGCATGAGGTTGCCACAGGCCTGAGCTGGATGTCCCGCCCAGGCCTGCAGTGGAATGCTGAGAATCCCTTCTTGTGCCTCTGACTCTTTTAGGCTGATGTTTCCTGCTCATCCTGCCCCCGGCACCAGCAACAGGGACAGCACTGAGTCCTGGAATTTGTCATGTACTTGCCCTGCCTTGTAATGATCCAGGAGATTTTGCTGTTTGTGAACTGCTCCTCATCTTTTCCTCCTCCCAGTCTTTACTATATATGTGACCTCTGGGCAGCTGCAACTGTCCAAAAGAACATGTGGCCTATTGGTGTGTCCAGGAAATGACATTTGTTCACCTCTAATTTGCAAAATATCATCTGCAGAGAGTGTCCTGTACTGCAGCTTAAATTCAGTATTCACAAATTCCTGCTGGCTTTGTTGTCTTTGCTGATGCTTGAGGGACCAGACCTTGGCAGCTGATGTTTTGTTGCTTTGATGTTCTGAACAATGTGTTTTGCCAGCCATCTAATGCCATATTGTTCCTTTGAAGGCTGCAACTTGAGAACCTAACTACTCCTTCACTTTGCTGTGTAGAATGATCAGTCCTCACCTTTGGTTGGCCTCCACCAGCACAGCAACATTATTCCTCTAGGCTTCAAAAAGGTAATGAATGCCCTTCAACTCCTTAATGCTTTTTCTTCCCTGTCTCAGTTACCTGCACCAGACTACTAATGTTTGAGTTCCGTAGGTGATGTTGACACCAATGAAGGTGATCATGACATTTCAATTATTAATGCCCTAAGATCTGGATCTGATTTTCACAAGCTCAGGGATCCTGCAACATTTTTTTTTCTCTATTTGTAGTTGTGAATTCTTTTTCATTCTAAAAATGGAGCCCACAACTTCCTCTGGAGAAAAGACAGAGGAAGAGCTGAAACCCTAATTTATGCACCTTCCAGGTTAGATTTGTAGAGCATACAGTAATGAAAAGCTTCCATCTTTAAGACCATCTAAGGACCCTGGTATTTTAGTTTCTAAATAATTTCTGGTAAATAATTTCTAAAAGTCAGGACCAATCACATGGTATTAGAGTTTTCCTACCATGATTTGATATTACAAAATCTTTGAGCCTCTTTTGGACAAAATGAAGGTGTTTTTATGGAAGTACCCTTGTTTTGAATTTCAGAGTAGTGGATTTGAAAAAAAAATTTACATCTCATCTCCAAAATGAACTTTCCCTCTTCAACACAATTCTTTCTTTCTTCAGTAAAGAATTGTTATTCTAATCTTCTGTGTTAACGATTTGTTTACATCATTGGGGTTCTGCATGGTTTAGAGGAGGTTCCTGACTTGTTGAAAAGGTTTTGTGCTCAGAGAACAAACTTCAGGCAGGGGGACGAGATCAGAAAGGCCTCTGAGACCTTTTAGCTTTGTAATATCAGCAAGTGTATGTTGTGACTTTGCCATATCAGCTTAGTAAGCAGCACAGAGAAGATGTAAGTTCACATCCTGGCAAATACAACAATTTAAAAAGTATTTTAAGTCATTAAAATTTTAATGCAGCTCTCAATAGTTTATGTGCAACAAAATTCAGTTGTGTGGTTCTGGCTTCTTTCAGAGAGGTAGGCATTACTCGTGTCAAACCTTTTAATCTTCACTGCATACCACAGCTCATTATGGGGGATCATAGCTTCAGGTGAGGTAACTTGATTCATTTATGCACAAACTGGGCAAGAAATTAATAAATATTTAAAACTGATGTATATTTACCAGTGTAATATTGCACATTGAATTAGTTGTCCGGTTTGCCTGCCAGCATTTCAAAGTTTGTTTTTAATTATCACGTTACCTAAGTCTGATGGCTTAGGTTTTTAATGGATTCATACTGCTGCCCTTTCCTTCAGCTCCTCCTTAAGCTCTTCTGAGCTCCTTTTTGACACAAGTGCATTGAAATCTTGTCAGCTAGTGCACTGACAAAGGAAAATAGGCAACTAATGTTGATTGTCTTTTGGTATTTCCTATGCTGCTTGCCAAGAATGTCTTATGTACTGTGATCATTTAGAATCCTACACACTCAGGGTGGTCATTTTTTTCAGACTGATTGCAGTCAGTTGACAAGGAATATCATCTTGAGCAGATGCTCACCAGTAGCCAGCCCTTCTTATAATTACTTAGCATATGAAGAGAAAATTAAATAAGACACAGAGGACCATTTAGTCATATGGTCTGATCTCCTCTGCATCCTGTGCCATCAAATTTCACCCATGTACAAGCAGTGAGAGCAGTAGCAATGCATTTGGCTAAAACCTGTCTTCCAGAAAGATATCTTGTCCTAGTTGAGGGACATAAAATCATAAAAAATTTATTAGTTCCTTTATTAGGTGATCCAGTGATGTATTGTCACCTTAAAAAGAAAAAAAATGTGCCACATTTGAATTTGTCTAACGTCAGTTTCTACCACAGCTTCTTGTTATGCCATTCTCCACTAGATTAAAGAGCCCTTCAGAATCCAGTATTTTTTTTCTGCATCGAGGTACTTATATGCTGTAATCAAGTCAATCTTTTTGATACGATAAACAGATTGTGCTCTTTACATCTCACTTAGCAGCATTTTTCCTGAACTCGCAAATCACATTTTCAGCTCTTAATCTGCCCATTATACTACTTTTTAACTTTTTTTTTTTTTTCAAAACATGGGCAGGAACACAGCATGCAAGAGTGGTATCATCAGTGATATATCCAGAGAGAAAACTATATTCCATGTTTCCTACTCCCTTGATGCAGGTTAATCCTTCCTTTTAGCAACATCACAGGCAGTGTTTAGGATGAGTTGGTGACTACAGCCCCTAAATTGCTTCCAGTGAGTGCCATCTCCTGCTCAGTACACAGCACTTACAATCCTTCAAGCTTATTACAGGGATTTAGCTCTAGTAGATGTATGTTGTTTGACAAGGTCCAGTTTGCCACTCAATTTAGACTACTTCACTTTGTTGCTTGGTACCTTTGCGATTTTTCACTTTTGGAGGTCATTTTCAGAGAAACTTACCCATTCAAAGAAGGTTCCTTTAGTTTTTGTTGCTTTTTTGCCATCAGTCATTTAGGCAAGGCCTAGTTAATTTAACATCAGTTTTAGTGATACCATGGGGTACCATGTTTTCTTTCAGACTTAAAATCTGAACCATCAGTATGCGTATAACCAAACAAACAATCTCATTGAAGAATGAATTTAGAAAAGTTTGATTAGACCTGGTCTTCATAAAACAGACTGGAATTATTTCTGTTAATTACTTTGAAATATTTTTAAATTAAATGTTTCTCCCTTTATTATTTGAGGTGCCAGTGTTGGCCTGTATTTTCTTCTCATTGCACTTGCTCATTTTTCGACTAATTGTATAAGATTACCAGCCCTTCGGAATTTCACAAGTCATGATTCTTATCTTTCTTAATTGCTAGCAGGTTGGAGCAGTTCTTCATAATCCCATTGAGATACATCTACTTCTTCCTTTTGTAGCACAGAAGTACTTATAGAACATGTTTACATTTTACACATTAGCATAAAACCACTTATGAACTACACTTACTACCTGGGCCAGCATCATCGCTGGGTTTTCTTTTTGTTCCTGACACACTTTAAATGTCCTAATTTGTCTTTAGCTGTCACAACCATGGATATATTTTCTTGCCTATTAAGTTAATGATTTATGATATTGTAACTTGAAGTTTATAGCAACTGTAGTTTATATAATTTCTCTTTGTTTTCAATTTGCTTTCTGACTGCCACCATTCAGGTTTTACGGTAAAGTTACTGCTCTCTGTGATTGCAAAATCATGGTCTTTTGGCCATTTAATAGAGGCTTTATGAAAGCCCCTCTTTTGATGTTCACACTAAATATGTTTTTCCTTGTCAGCTGTCCCTACTGTTTTTCTCAGTTTGGGGAAATTAGCTCTTTGAAGCAGCAGAAATGCGTAGTTTTGATTTGGGCTGTCTTTCATTTACCCATGACGAATACAATCAGACCACAATTGTGCTTGTTCCCAGGCAACCACAAACTCTTAATTTAGTGATACCAATCCCTTTTATTTATCAAAATGAGGTTCAAATACTTATCTCTTGCAGTGTAGGATATCTATCGGGCTACAAAATTACCTTCTCCAATTGTACAAGTTATTAATGGCTTGATAGAAGCTGCTGTTAAGCTATAAAAGGGCTATACTTGTTACCCTGCAAATAAGAAAAATTAAGATACTACTGCGAATAGATATTAAATTCACATGCAAATATTTCACCACTTCCAAACATCTCTGTCAAATTTTAATCAGGACTGAATTTTAAAGGGAGACATAAAATTTTGGGGGCATTGGTAGTTACGTTTTGAACACTTCCAGGCCTTCCTGTGACAACAGCACTCAAAACCAAAGCTTGTTTACCTTTTCCTTTTAAAAGGTAGTAATTAGGAGCAAATTTGTATCAAGAGGTAGTAACTAGAAGGAAAGCAAGGGATGAAGATTAAGAAGACCTTTGTTGCCCTAAACAGGACAGGTGATCTGGAATGAGCTGGAACAGGGATGTCAGCCACAATTCATCCAGAGCCCTTAAAACTTGGTCTGCTCAGTTTGGAGAAGCAGAACGAGAGGGGACCTCATTGTAGTCTACAGCTTACTTGTGGGGGGAAGCAGAGGGCAAGGCACTGGTCTCCTCTCTGTGGTGACAGAACCCGAGGGACTGTTCTGAAGTTGTGTCAGGGGAGGTCTAGGATGAATATTAGAAAAAGGCTCTTCACCCACAGGGTGTCTGGGCACTGAACAGGCTCCCCAGAGAAGTGGTCATAGCACCAAGCCTGACAGAGTTCAGGAAGCTTTTGCACAGTGCTCCCGGGCACATGGTGTTATTCTTGGGGATGTCCTGTGCAGTGCTAAGAGTTGGACTTAATGATCCTTTTGGATCCCTTCCAACTCAGAATTTCCTGTGATTCTGTGGGAATTGCCCTCGGCGGGCTGCGGTGCCCGGCCAGGCCGCTGGCAGNAGGGGCGGTGGCGGCCCGGCGGTGCCGAGGGTATTTATAGCGGCCCCTCGGTGCCTAGGGTATTTATAGTGGCCCGGGAGGCGCGGAGGCTGCGGCAGAGAGCAGGGTGCAGCGGGAGTGGCTCCTCTTCGGTCCCAGCGAGACGCCGAGATGGAGGGTAAAGGAGGGGGCCACAGCCGCCTCGAACCTCCTCTTATCCCGCTCCGGCCGGGCTGCGGGCGCGGGGC